>RJWH01005774.1:42802-68899 GCA_004363575.1 Solenodon paradoxus | reverse complement strand
GCCTCCTGGACCCCAGCTCCGGCCTCCTGGCCCCCAGCACCGGCCTCCTGAGCCCCAGCTCCGGCCTCCTGGACCCCAGCTCCGGCCTCCTGTGCCCCCAGCGCCGGCCTCGTGGCCCCCAGCGCTGGCCTCCTGAGCCCCAGCTCCGGCCTCCTGAACCCCAGCTCCGGCCTCCTGAGCCCCCAGCGCCGGCCTCGTGGCCCCCAGCTCTGGCCTCCTGAGCCCCCAGCCCCGGCCTCCTGGCCCCCAGCGGGCTGCGAGGGGCCTGCCTCCCCAGAGGGAGGACTCGTCGGAGCTTCTCGGTCTGTTGGTTGGTGGAACTCCGTGTGGTATCGTTTCACTCTAGAAATGCTGCTGCGGGAGAAGCCAGGGATGGACGGCCCGGTCTCATGCTGCTACTTGCTTCTTTCCAGCGGGGGTCAAGCAGCCGCAGGAAAGAAGACAGAGGAGGCAGAACCATTTATTTCTGTACTTGCTCCTCGGGGACCAGGGCTGGGAAGCCGGGGCCTTGGGCTGCACATGGACTGTGCCCAGGTTGACCCCTAAGCCACCAGAGTGCCAGTAGTGACATCTATACACGGAGCTGGCGAAACCACACCATTGTTTCTTGGGGACGAGAGGATAGAAGGGCCCCCCTACCCATCTACAGCGCATCGACGCCCCGTCTCTGTCTTCTCTGTACTCGCCAGCCCCGCTCCAGCTGCCGAGCCCGGGTCCAGAGACCCCCAGGGGCCCCCGGAACAGGGCTCCCCAGTCCCGATGGAGGCGCGCAGCTCGCGAAGCAGCCCAGCCTCCGCACTGTCCCCAGGCCCACACGTGGAGCCCACGGACCCTCAGAGCAGGCAGCACCGGACCACGGTGGCCCTGCACACAAGGCGTCCGCCCCTGGTGGTCAGGCCCAGCTGGACCAGGACCAGAGCCATCTGCTGAGAGCAAACTCAGCTCCTGGGTCCCAGCGCGGACACAGGACACAGGACATTGGTGACTGAGGAAGCCGCTCCTCAGCGAGGGGCGTCCACAGGGAAGGCACCACTGGCCTCCAGGGGTCACAGCCTTGTCCCTGCACCCCACTGCCCAGCGGTGTCTGGGAAATGCAGATTCCCGGGCCCACGGCACAGTCAGAACGTCCAGGAGCCCCGGGCCTGGCAGGTTTCTGAGGCTCCTAAGGAACACCCGACAGAACCCCGGGCCAGGCTTGGGCTTCAGGAGGAAGGGGCGCGGGGGGCCGGCAGTGGGCGCGCCCTCCCTCACACAGACCGGGAGCAGCGCCCGGACGGCCGACGCCTGAGCACGCGGCTGTCCCTCCCCCGGTTTCCCTCTCAGGACACAAGAGCAGTGACGGTGGTCACCTGCACGGGCCCCAAATCACAATATTCTTGAAGGCTTGGCTGACTGATTCCATGAAGGCATTTTCCAGAACTCTGCTGTGTGTGCTTAATTTTAAAGCACATGCATATTTAATTTCCCTGGGACTGTATTTATAAAAATAATAATAAGCAGCATCCTCCGAGGACAGAGAACGCAAGACAGATGGGTGGGGGTGTCAACTCTGTCGAAAGGGAGCCCCGTTGTGCCTTGACAAGCACAGTTACGTTTGTGGCCAGAATTCAGATGCGCGCTGACCCCCCGCTGGCCGCCCAGCCCACGTGCGGGGTCGCCTCCCCCAGGTAAACACAGAGACCACTGTCACCGGGACACGAGGACCCTGGTGACACTCTGGGTGTGAAGGGCAGGTCACTTTCCTGTCTGTCCTGTAACCCGAGCATCTCCCACCAGGAGCTGTGAAGACCGTGCCTCTCGCCAGGAGGACACAGCCTGGCACCCTGGAGGGCCGTGTCCCCGGGAACACTGGCACGGTCACTGCAGGGGTGTTCCACATGCCTCGGCCACCCGGCTGCCCGTGGCTCTGGCGTGTTCGTTGAGGCTCAGGCTTGGCTGACATGCAAGGGTCCAAGCCAGGAACTCTTGCCAGAGGTGGGGGAGCCTGGCCTGCTCCTGGACACCACCGTGTCCCTCCAGGAGCCACCTCCCTCTCCCCTCGTCCCCCTCCCTCCTCACCCTTCTGCTCCTAGAGCTGCTCCGGGAATGAGCTGTCGTCTCCCAGCGGCCCCGGGAAGATCAGCTCTCAGAAGAGAGTCTCTGCGTGGATCTGGAAAAACAACACAGGACGCACAGAAAAGGGAGATTAGGACGGGTGGATGGACAGAAACAGTGGGGCCCAAAGAAATTGAATATCTCAGCACATGGGTCCGCTCCAGTGTCTGGGGAGCATCCCATAAGGCTGCTTGGGCTCAGGGGATAGATGGACCAGGTGTCACAGCGGCCGGACGCAGGGCCTGGAACTGGCCGAGGTTCTCTGCTGCGGAGCCACCCGGCGTGGACCACTATTGGACACATGTCACCGGCTCCCTGTGGAGACGGCAGAGAAGACAGAGCAGAAAATGAGCCTTTGAGGGACAAGGGCCAGTGTGTGAAGGCCACCAGCCCTTCCAGTGGACAAGAGGGCCGCCAGGATGCCCACTGCCCAGGAGAGGCAGGCAGACGTCTCCCGCTTCCTCTGACAAGTTCCGCAGGCATTCAGTGTGTCCGAGCAGGTGTGGGCGTGTCCGAGCAGGTGTGGGCGTGTCCCAGTGGGCGTGTCCCAGTGGGTGTGTCCGAGCAGGTGCGGGCGTGTCCCAGTGGGCGTGTCCCAGTGGGTGCAGAAGTGTCTGGGCTGGTGTGTGGGTGGCACACCAGCTCGCCGCCCCCTCCGGGGAACTGAAGGAACCTCTTCAGAAGGTACAGCACCGGTGCACAGTCGTGCTCACGTGGAAGTCACGATGCCGTGGCCTCTGTTCGCTTCCCTGGGTCCATTCAGAAGCTGTTTGTTTGTCTCCACGCATCTGGTTCCTGCCCTCAGCTTAAAATAAATAAAATGAAAAATCTAAAGCCCATCTCTCTGTTCTGTTGCTGAGCAACTTGCAGAGCTTCTCCGCGAGGGCTCCGAACCCTGTGGCTTGCACCTCGCGGAACAAGCAGTGCCGGCTGCAGCGTCCGCCCCTTCACCCCCGACGACGACACCCTGCGTGCTGTCCGGGCGGAGGGAACGGCATCCCCTGGAGGCGGTGGCCGAACACAGGGTCGTGCGCTCCTTGACCCAGAGCCCATGTCTCCTGCCGTCCGTGGGCAGGAGCGGCCGCACGCGCCTTCTTCTCAGGTTTTCCTCCCGCGTCGGGCCCCCCGGACGCCCCCCGCTGAACGCAGGCTCTCAGCTGCGCACATGGGCGTGTTCCTGGCTTGCTCTCCGGCCTGCAGTGCAGCTCTGCTCCCCTCGCCCCGCCAGCCAGCAGTGCCCCTTTCAGTTCTGTGCACGTGCGGAGACGTCTTGGGACGTCATCTCACCATTTTCCTTGTCCCTCGCTGTTTTAAGAGAAGACGGAAGGGAGGAAAGGAGGGCGGCAGGGAGGAGCATTCATTCCTTCTTGTTTGCTTTGCCTGCTCTGCCCCCATATCCCCATCCCCGGCCTGGGCGGCGGGTCCTTGGTTCTCGACGGTCCTCACTGCAGCCACCTCAGCTGCCGGAGGCACCGGGTGCACCCCTTCTCCTCTGACGAGTGTCACACACGCTGGGCTGAGAGTCTCTCTTGCACACGTGTGTGTAGATGTGCGCGCCGCCTTGTATGACATGCGGGTGCACGTGTGTCTGCCGGGTGTGCACACCGGCACGGACACGCACGCGCGGGGGTCACGTGCACCTGTGTTCACGGGCCTGTGCACGAGAGCCTGTTCGTGCAGTGTGTGCACACGTGCACACACGAATGGCCGTGTCTGTGTGTGTGCACAGCTGTGGGAACGTGTGTGTCAGGTGTGCACATGTGCGCATGCGTGTGCGCATCTCGTGCTGCCTTGTGCACCGGCCTCACGCACGTGTGTCCGTGTTCAGCTGCAGCCGTGTGTGCTGCATGTCCTTGGCTGTACGTGACTGTGGCTGCAAGTATCTTCATTCCAGAACTTTCTTTGATCCTCTTCTGCTGGGTCACGTGCTGCCCTCCCGCCACTCCCCTGTCCCGTGTCAGGCGCTGCCCACGCCGGAGCTGGTTCCGCCCGCCCACCCGGCACGAGCGGCTGTGGGATGCGACCCCGGCTCGCAGCAGGATCCGCGGTCAGCGCCTGCTTTCCCTGGGGCTCCCAGGAAGCTGCGCGGCTCCGTGTGGGGAATACCCTTAGGACTGCAGACCCTTCCTCTGAGCCCGAGTCCTCGCGGGGGCATCGCGGTGCACAGGCCAGGCATCCCCGGGGCCTGGTCCCGCGACACCTCTGGGGCCCCCGCTCCTCGCTGAGGACACTGCCTCCCTGGACGACAGAGACGCAAAGTCTGCCGTCAGCCCGGGGACGAGGGGCAGCGTCGGCAGCGGGCTTCTCCCTGGGCCCGGCTGGGGCTCCTGGCTCGCGGGGGCCATAGCGCCGCCTTTCCCGAGAGCAGTGGCCCTTCCACGCACGCACACACATGCACACGTGTGTGTTCTGTTCTGGCACACTGTGCGGGCACAGGAACGCTCACATCATGACTGATTTCCTCCCAGGATATTTTCTCTAAGTTTCTGCGTTGTTTTCCTTTAAAATGCTTCCCCGACCAGGGCAGCTGGAAGACGCGAACCGCTCGGCGCTGCGCAGAAACGAGTGGCCCGTCTGCCACGTTGGCCATTCACGGTTCTCACTGCCTGCGTCCCTGGCCCCTCCTGGTCCTGCCACCCAGACGCCTGGCCGGTCACTCACGCATCCTCTGGCGGCACAGTCACTGGTTCCACCCCGGTTCCACGCCTGTTCCACGAGACTGCTGCATCCTGATGTCCAGCGTCACCAGAGCAGACATGGCCCTGTCCCTGGGTCCCCTGGGGCCGGAGCTCACGGGGCAGCCCCGGGCCCTTCGTCAGCCGCCACCCACCCCGGCCTGCGACCACGTGCTCCAAAGAAGAAGGAATTAGTGAGAGGCGGCGAGCAGGACCCTGGCAAGAAAAGATGGATGGAAGCCAACTTGTTATCTTCTGGTTCTTATTCTTCTTACAACTTCATTTGGGAAATCTGATATTAGCCTGACACGTGAGCACCGTCTCTGCGGGTCCCCATGGCCTGCGAACGCACCTGCGCCTCCTCTGCTCCCGGGCACAGCTCAGATCGGCGACACGGGTCACTGTGCAGCGGGGTAACAGCAGATCACCCCATGTTGGATCCCGTACGGCACCTGGTCTCTGCAGGCACACGCTTCGGGCCGGAGAGGTCCCGCGATCTGCTGGCGGCTCCTCCAGAAGTCTGCACAGCAGGTGCTCGCACTGACGGACCCAGCCCGTGGGGCCCCGGGGCAAAGAGAGCCTCCAGGCAACCTCTGAGCCTTCCTGCAAGGCCTGGCTGCAGGCCCAAATCATCGCTTGGGCCACAAGTCAGTGAGGACCCCGGGCCCAGCCTGGTCTCCTACCCCTGGAAGCAGCCGGGGAGCCAGCCTCCCATGTTGCACCCTCATCCAGCCGCCCACCCCGTGGGACCAGTGAGGGCCTTGGGCAGGGGCGGGCAGGACAGAGCCGGGTCCCTCCTGGCCGGGGGCAGGTCTCGCCGCTCCTGCCTGCTGTGTGAGTGTGGGTCCGAGTGTTGCTTCCACGGGGCTGGAGCTGTCTCACCCGGCAGCCGCGCCGGAGGGGATGTCCCCCCAGGGAAGATCACCGCCGTGGCAGAGGGTGGCAGCCCTGCCCATTTGCAAACTCTCCGACACACTCTCTCTCCTGCTCTCAAACCTCAGTGGAGAAGAGAAGAAAACACACCACTTGCCGAAACATCTGCACTTCGCGGCTGCCGAGCAGGGTCTGGGCCCCGGACACTCTGAGGACTGTGTGGCCCCCACTGCGTGTCCTCAGACCCCAGGCAGCGCCATCGCTCCTGGAGCCCAGTGGTCATCGGTGCGAGCAGATGGCTGGTGAGCGTGAGCGCAGCAAATCACTGCTGAATAATATTTAACAGAAGGAACAAGGGAGGCCGCCCTGGCCAGCCACAGCCCTCGCTGGGTCCAGGCCCTCGGCTCAGGGCCCCCACTCTCGGGACGAGCCCCGTTCCCGGCGCCCCGCGTCCAGACCCCCGACTCCTGCACCTGGCCCCTCCTCCTCTCTGATTGTCTGCTTTTCCTCTGTTCTATTCTTCTGCTCACTTCCTCCTTGGTCTTTCATTCCATTTTCAAGTCACTGTTCTCTAGTTGCTTAACTCCTTACACAGATACTATTTATTCCTCGATATGCTCTCTTCCTTGTTCGGAATCTGTCCCCTGGGGTCACAGGCCTCTTAGTCACACAGCCTCCAGGCCAGAGGAAACGGATGAAATTTCAGATGAATCTCTTCCATGTGAAAAAGGCGGGACCTCCCAGGCCTGGCGCATGCCTTTCATATTTTGGAAACAGAAGAAAAGGAAAGGGAAACATCTCATGTAATAGTTCCCCCCATTCAGCCACTTATTTAATGTCTTTTCTTTAAATAGATCGCTCCCAATCTTAAAAACAGTGTCAAGACGCGACTTCGCAGCAGGCCGTTGGGCTGGCTGCACGTGGCCGCCAGGCAGGGTGAGAGGATGAACTGGGGCCTGAGGACCCTCACATCTCTCATCGCAGCTCTGGGAAGCGACTTGAAAGAAGCCTCGGTCCCGGGAGCCTCGGGCTCCAGCTTAAAAGAAGGATCACTGAAGCTGGAGGCCTTGAAGCCACACAGCAGGCTGGCGCTTTCTTCGTGAGGAATCACAAGTCCTTCAGAGGCTGAGTGGGCGCCCCCGCCGTCTGCCCGTCCCCCTCCTCTGCAGGTCCTCCCCCGAGACCAGCCTGGACCAACCCCAATCCGGAGGTTTACTGCTGGGGCATCTTTCGGCCTCTAATCCCTTCCTTCTGCAGCAGAAACAGAGGCGATGTGTCTTCTGGACACTGCGCAGCCCACAGGGCCCCTCACCTGCCCACGCAGGTGCACACCCACTTGGGGTCGGGCCCTCGGAACAGCTCATCAGGGTCTGATTTTCAAGGGGGCCAGGGCTCCGTGTCTGTCCGCCCTCCGGGCGACTCTGAGAGGCCCAGCCCAGGTGCTGAGTCTGGAGTTGAGCCCATGGCAGGTGGACACCCACCAGGATGGCCGGGCGTCTGAGAATTCCCAAGCACATCCCGCAGCCCATCTGCGGTTTCGTGAGGAGGCGGGAGTGATTCCTTGCACAGACGTGGCTCAGAGGCTGCAGCCCCCACGGCTCAGCCTGGACCCCAGCCGAAGATGGAAACCCAGTCACTCATGCAGTGTCAAACGCCTTGCGGGTCTCGGCACTCACGGGCCCATCAGAGGAAGGCGAGGCCTCAGTGCTGGACCCTGTGTATAAACTGCTGGGCCCTGTAGCTGGTGCCTCGGCCCAGACGGACACAGGCGGAGCAGGGTCACTGAGCTTGGCGCCCATGGAGGCCTGCTTGAGGGCGGGGAGGTCCTCCCCTTGAAAAGGAAGTCTGGTCTGTGCAGCATTCTGGGGAGAGAAAAATTAGAAAGACATTAGGGTTCATTAGTACAAATAAATATGCATGATTTGCATTCCACTGTTGATGGAATAATAATTAGCAGCTAAAATTAATAAGCCAGAGCTATCAATCTAAATGGAAGCATTTCAAAAGAGTGCAGGTGAGAGAAAAGCCTTCATAGGTGCGCAGCCCAGCTTCGTCTCAGGCACGCGGCGGCACGGCCCGCGGTCACACGGGGAGGCAGTCAGACATGCGAAGTGGCCCCAAGGAGGCCGCCATACCTGGTGATGGAAGCTAGAGGGGCCCAGGGTCCCAGGCATCTTCTGCCTCTGGCCTCTCCTTCCTAAAGCTGCCTGAGATGAAACGCAAAATGTAATGTTCGTGTGTTGGGGTCTCAGGTGCTTGGGTCATTGGACATTATTCTCCGTCCTTGTGTGCGTATTAAACTTCACATAATCAATGGGCAGATTTTTGTCTCAGAAAAACGGCTTCTAAATGACCTTTCTCTAGCTCTTTGGAATAAAAATGCCAAGCGAGGTCAGCCCGGAGGATGGTGAATCAGTCACCATCGCAGACGCCCCATCGCAAAGGCCTGCGAGCACGGGAAGGGGGAGCTGGCGCCGCGAGCAGGTTTCACGTTAGCTGCAAGCGCTCGTGGCTACTTCGTGGACGTCAGCGGCAAAAGGAAACGCGGCTTAGTGCTTCTCACCACAATGCCCTTGTCCACGAGCTGCCCTCACATTTCCAGGCCGGCCTTCGAGCCCCGTGATAAGATGCCCATTGTGACGGAGGGTTAATTAGGGAAACGAAACTGGCTCTGCCTGGAAGACATGTCTAGTGACGCCGGGGTGCAGGGGACAGACGGACGCACCGATGGAAACACGCAGGCCGGTTCTCTCTTGATGGCCGAGTGTCCTCCCCGCCCGGGCCTCACTGCTCTGAGGACCCACACGTCTCCTCCTCCCCGTGTGGGCCGCCACTGCGGGATGAGAGCTGCGTGCGCCACGGGCCCTGCCAGGGTCATCGGGTCACCGCGGGGGACCCCGACCTTCCCCCGACCTTCCCAGTGGGGACCACCATCGCTGCCCGACGGGGAGCCGCCCGCGCACCCGAGGGCCCTGCCCCGGCGGTTCCGGCTGTCGCGGCGGGCGTGCAGGTGGACGGGCCCGCAGCACGGGGACAAGTCTCGAGAGGGCGCAGGGCTTGCACGTGGGGGATGCGCCCCGAGCAGCTGGCGGGAGCCGGTGGCGGGTCGGGCGTGCATCTGGGGACTCAGAGGCAGGGCCTCCTGGGGTCTGAGGGCGACAGTGCTGGTGGAGTGGGGGGGCCCGGGGTGACCTGGAGAACAGCCGTGTGTGACGGGTCGGAGACAGGTGAACCACCCTGGACGCCGCCACCACACGCTGCAGAGCCCAGTGGCGGCTCCGGGGACCGTCCCTCATCGGCGCTGAGGCGTGTCCGCCCGCCGCCCGCGCTGCTGCTCGCTCACCTCCCGCCGCAGAGACCCGCGGGGGCGGGCCGGCCGCTGCTGACCCTCCACACCGGCGGGGGCCCCGCTGTCCGTGGGAAGGACACTGGCGCCCTGGGAGCCGGGGTGGGAACCCCCGCCCGCAGCCCTGTCGCCTCAGCCCCGCCCTGCCCGGCCCGCAGTCCCCCCCACGGCTCCGGGCGCTCGTCTGCCACACGCGCCGCACACGCGTGCACACCACACGCTCACACACACCACACACACGCGCCGCAGGAGCACCCATTCTGCCCCAGACTGCAGGACACACCGACGACGGAGAAGGGGACACAGCACTGCTGGTCTGGCGCCCCGGGGGCAGCGTTCTCCGCGGGCGCAGCTCAGCTCATGGGCGGTTTCCTTTTCTCAGGCTCAAGTGCATCGACCTTTTACTTCCAACTTGCCGTCCGCTGCCTCGGGTGGGGCCTCCGAGCGCGCCGGGGAGGCGCCTGCGCGTGTGACGGGGGCCCGGAGGCGCGGAGGCCGCCGCATAGGGTGCTCAGGGACCCTCAGGCCCTCTGGGCCCGCTCTCCCCGCAGCGGCAGGGACGGATGACTGGTGTCCATGTCCTAGTCCCTGGGACTTACGTGACAAGGGAGCTCGGGGCGTGATTAGATGAAGGCTTCGTGGCAGACAGGTGTCCAGCTCCTCTGGGGCCGCTGTCCTCACGGAGGAGGGACGGGCAGCCGCGTGACAGTGGAGCTGCTGCAGGCCACCCGGAGGTGTGGGCGTCCCCAGTCCAGGATGGCCAGGAGCACGGACGAGGGACCCCGGGAGGACCCAGCTTGTGGCACCTGGAAAATCTCAGGGACAGCTCCTGGCCGCCGACCTGCGGATGGGGAGACCCTGAGCCGGGGTGTCAATCCGCTCATTTTCCGGGGCCGGGGCAGTGTCCTTCCCGGCCGGGCGGGGCCGCGCGCTCCAAGTCACCGGACGGACGTCGCCCACTCCCGCCCCTCCCTGTGGGTTTCTCCTGGACTCATTTTCCATGTCACATTTCCCCTATTATTTTCACACTCATTTTCTTTTTTAAAGCAGGTTTCATCGTGGTAACAGTGGCTTCCAGACTAAAGTTTCCGGCCCCGCAGTGAACGCAGCAGCAGCGCCCTCCTGGGGTCTCCCTGATTTTCCACGTCACGCAGCTGACCCCCCGCCCCCGTGACCTCCGGTCAGCCTCTGTCTCCGAGATGCTTGTTCTGTCTTGTCGATTTGCCTCGTTTCTTCATCTTCTGTCTCCTCATTCCGAGCACTTGGCCCTGGTGTCTGTGACACAGACATTCTCCCCATGTGCGAGATTGGCTCTCATCCTCCAAATATTTTACATTTTCGTGCAGTCAGATCTTTTTTTCGTTAAAAAGTGTGTATTATCCCAGTGAGATCAAGGCAATATCTTATATTTTCTCTTTAAACATTTGCTTTTGGTCTCTAATCCATCTGGAATATATTTTTGTATATGGTGTTGTGTGGGGATCTAAATATAGCCTTTTCCATATGTCTCACAATTGTCAGCACGCGGCTTCTTCAGGAGTCCGTCTTCCCATCGACTGAGGAGCCCCGTCTCTCCCACAGGAACCTAAAGCCACTGTGATTTCCACCGGGGTCCACCGCCGCTTTTTCCTCGCAGCGACCGGTCGGCGCTGCCCCTCTGCTCCGCGGCGCGCCTGCCAGAGTCGGCTGCCAGGCGCTCCTAGCTTCTGAGGTTTTCTTGGGGATCGCACTCAGTCTGTGCCTGTTTCGGGAGAATTGTCACCTTCCTGGGTTCGCCTCCCTTGCTTTCCTCGCTGGACTCTCATCTGCCGCCCTCCGCTCGGAGCCTCCGCAGCTCCAGGGCCCGGGGCCCGCAGAGCTGTCTGCTCCGTCCACGCGGGGTGCACAGAGCAGGGACTGCAGAGCCATCGATCCCCTGGACGACTTGTCAAACTCAGCTCTCGGCCCAGCAGGAAGCATCCGGCTCAGTGACTCTGGGCTGAGGCCGAAAATCTGCATTTCTCACATGTCCCCAGGTTTGCTGAAGCTGTGGGTCCTGGGTCCACTTCCAGACCTCGATTTCGCGGGTGTCTTTTTTCAAATGTCACGTCCCGATGAATCTCCAGTCTGCGCGTTCAGTGCAGAGCCCCTTCCCAGCTCCAGACCTGCGCATCGAGCAGCAGGGAGGCGTCTCGCCGCCCCGGAACCTGGCAGACCGGGCTCGTCCCTGCGCCCCAGAGCGATGGTCTCCATCCAGGCATCACAGCGCTCTCCACCCAGCGGTCTGGTCACAACTAGGGGGCGGCCTGCACGACATTCTTTCTAAACTCCATGTACGTGTGTCAGCGCATCCTAGTGACTCCACGCCAAAACGTGCCCCGAATTTGACCACCCTCCCTCCCGCGTCACAGCCCCCCATGTCTCGGGGACCACAGCCCGGCCCCCAGCCCTGCTCCTTTCCCAGCCACAGGCAGACGGACCCTGGGTGGGCCGTTGCAAACGTCAACTCGACCGTCTTCCGAGGGATCGAAGCCCACTGCTCCCCACAGCGAAGGGAAGCCGCACGCTGGCTGCACGAGGACACCACTGTCACCCAGTTCTCCAGACACGCACGTCTCGGGGCAGTGCTATGAGCGCACCCTGAACCTGGCACGTTTCCCAGATGGATGCCCAGACACTCCCTCTCTCCTGCCCGGCTCCGCTCTCACGTCCCGGGGCCTGGACGCGGCCAGGCTCTGCGGGTGACCCGGAGCCATCTGCCCGACCAGCCTTTCTCACGCCGCTGTTTGCTTCTCCAGGTGACGGATTGGCCTCTGACCTGCCATGCTTTCCTAAGATCTTAAGACCGAAATCTGTTTTCAGTGCTGCACCTGGTCCTCCAAAGTTGCTTGACCCACAGTTACTGAGGGAATTGAGATCCCGTCCTGCATCACGACAGCATTTCACGGTCTCCTCCGATTCCTTTTCTCCGCTCGCTCTCCTCACGTGCTAGCGCATTTTCGGTCACTGCATTCCATGACTTTTAGGGCGTTTGGTGTTGTGAATACTATTTAACAGAGACCAGGGCCCCATTGTGTTTTCTGGGGCGTAAGAAGACCTTTTATCTTAATTGTTCTCATGTCTGCCGTGGACGTAACGTTTTTGTTGGTCCCCATACTTCATGCTGGTGTGTGGCTGTGCCACGTCGACAATCATACGTTGTAAGGATCAGTCGTCACACTGACCTCTTCCTTCCCCAGCCCTCCAGTGTCCCTTCCTCTCCTTGACTGGCTCTGTCCGCTAGGTCATCGGCGTCCTGGGGATGTGACTGGGTCAGCACTTGTGATTTGCTTCGATGTTAATATGGGGGTGCAACCAAGATCCCCAGCCCAGCTGGCTGTGCCAGAGTCACGTGGGAGCGTGCCTGGCTGACCCCATCGCCGGACAGTGTCAGTGTGGTGCAGACTCGAGCCTATGGCCAGAACTGAGAGCTGCCCGAGGGGACCGCCACCCCTCCGCGGCGTCCGCTCTTGTCCCATCTGGGATGAGCTGTTTCTGGCAGCTCAGCCGTGCCCTCGAGAGCATTTGTCACGTCCCCTTTTCCATATGGATTTTGTAAGCGGACAGGAGAAGATCAAATCACATGGCTCTTCAGCGGCCCCTGTGCCTGCCCAGGCCCAGGCCAGTGAGGACAGTCATAGCAGCTACCTGGGATGCTGGATGTGGCCACAGCAGTGGACTCAAACTTCTCTGCACATTCTAGTCACCGAGGGGACTTCAAGCACCACCCAGTGCCCTGTGGCTGGCTCACGTCGCCTTGACGAGAATCCCTGTGTCTCTCAACCCCTTCTGGGCGATCCGAGTGTGGTCGGGTGTGAGAACCAGGGTCCTCTCGCCGGCTCGGTCCAGCAGAGCCTCCAGGGCGCGCAGGGTTGAGGTCCTGGCTCCTCGTCGAGCTGGCTGGGGACAGAACCAGCGCCCAGGGACACGGCCCTCCTGCGGCAGGTGACACCTGAGGGGGCCTCTTCGCCGTTTGATGAAACCGGACAGTCAGGGTCTCAGGGCAGCTGATCACGAGTCTCTAACCTGACTGGGCTCATCCATCGTCCCGCGAGCCAGCTGTCACCGAGCTCGTCGTGTGTGCCACACTCGCCCTCACTTGTCTTCAGAGGGACTGAGAGCAGCCGGGTGACTCGCTCCTGACTCCCCGCGCTGAAGCCTCCTCTTCCGCAGCAGAAACACAGAAGCCGCTCACTTTCAAGTCAAGCTGGGACTGTTCAGAGACAGCAAAAATGGCCACAGCTGCTCCCGTTTTCCGTGGCGACGCCTCTGTTCTCACCCCACACGCCGTCCCTCCTGGCCTGGGGCTGGGGCACGAGTGAGACGCTGGACCGCGGTGCCAGCCCCAAGCGACCTCTGCCGCAGACTCGTCACCCTGGCTCTCACGCTCCGGGACAGCCTGGCTGCGACCGGCATTTCAAGGGGGCGGAGCATCCGGCGAAAACTCGCCCTCTGTCCCCCAGCGCCCTGTGGGATTTCGGAATGCCCTGGGTGCAGGGCCCCTAGAGTGACCGCTACAGACGGAGGAAAGAGAGCCGGTCCCCAGACGAGGCGCTGCGGGGCGCACGTGCCCAGCGGGAGCAGAGACGGGTGCGGACCTCCTCTCCCCACTGCCATCACGCAGCACGACCCGTGCGGCCACCGAGGCCACTCCTGCCCACGCTGACCCGGTCACCAGAATGTGATAACAAAGCAACACGAGTGGAGTTAGCACAGGACTCAGTGTCCACGCACTGAGACTCCGTCACAACGGTGACATCGGTGCAAGGCAGCTGCTGGCGCACACGGCCCCGTGCAGCGGAACCCACGAAGTTCTTCGCGCCGAGACCCCGTCTCCAGAGGCGGCATCCCCATGGCCCACCCGAGTCCACGCAGCGGTGCCGAGACTCTGTTTAAGTGGGGACTCTGTCGAGAGCACCTCCACAGTGACTGCCAGGCTCAGAGAGGAAAGGCCGCCAGCTGGTGATGGGCAGAGCTGTGGGCTGGAGGGCAGGTGGGAGAGGAGGGGGGACACGTGCAGTGAAGGCCAGGCAGGGACGCTGCCCAGACTCGGCATCTAGGAGCAGCGTGCTGGCCCCACAGGCATCTGGGGACAGAGGATCCGCCGCCCAGCTGACACTCAGAGACCCACTTCGTCCGCCCGTTGGGACAGAGAGGAGGCCCGTGAGGAAACGAGACGGGGAGGACCAGACCCACCGTCAGCCCTACGGCACGTACGTCTGTCCAGAGCCCCAGCCCCGGGAAGGCTGTCGGCGCAGCTGGGTGTCCATCGGATTCAGGGTCAGCCGTTGGAGGAGGCCGAGTCAGGACCCAGCAGAGGTCCACTGTCCCAGGAGTGTGGGGACACAGCCGGGGACCCAGGCTCGCCCTCTGCCTCAACCGCGCTTCCTGCTGTCCTCTCACATTGTCTGCAGAAAATGCGGTGGGGACATTTATGAAGACACACACATCATTAATGCACCAGCCAGCTAATCAATAATCAGGTTAATCTACTTGGGCATCTGACGGCTCACGCCGTGTCTCTGTTTACATGGCGAGGGGTCAGCCGTTCATTTGGTGGCTCATCAGCTGACAGTCGGTCACCACGTGGAAGCTGAGAGATTAATTCCTGCTAACCTGCTATTCTCCTGTTTACAAATGGCACATTAATAGCCCGCCACCAGGGGAAGGCATCTCCCATCAGGAGAAAAGATACATTTCTCTCCATTTCAAAATTTCAAATCAATCTTCGGTTTGCCCTACCTGCTGAATGTCAGGCATAAGGAGAAAACTACTCATTTCTTTTAAGCAGCAACAACGCATTGCATCATTCGGAGAGCACTGAGAGAAAGCCAGCACCGCGGACGGCGGTGGCGAGGCGTCCTCAGCTGCAGGTGGAGCCCAGACGCGGCCCGTGGGCGTGATGAGCGCCGGCTCCCTGCCAACGCGGCACTGAGTCCTCGCGGAGCCTGCCTGGAGCCCTGGGGTCCCGCGTCAAGGAGCCCCCGACGACGGTGCTCTCCGGTCCAGCCACGCGGGAATGGCAGGGCTCTCCTTCTGGTGACTGCGTCCTCGCACCGCGTTTTCTTCATCCACAATTCCTTACAGATCATTCTGTGCCGAATATGGGGGCGATCTATGTCTGTGAAGAAATGCTTCTGTGCTTTCAGTGTAAATACCCAGTAGGGAAATAACTCCGGATCAGGTGGGATTTCCACTCTCAGTTCCTTCACGAATCCCCGCACTGTTTTCCTGAGAGGCTGCCCCATTTTGCACTCACCCCCGCAGTGAATGAGACTCTGGATAAGACCGTTCTCGCAGGTGTGAAGTGACATCTTGCCGTTGCTTTGGTGGGCATTTCCCTGACGACCCTGTCCCTGTTGGCCACCTGCAAGTCCTCTTCAGAGAGGTGAGTCTGTCGTCTCCGCCCAGGTTTTGACGGGGAGACGGGTCGGAAGGAGAAAGACAGACGTCACAGGATAGCTCTCTGTGAGGTCAGACGTGGAAAGCAAACGAAAGAATGAAATGAAACAATGATAGAGTTCTAAACCAGAAGATGGGTCAAACAACTACAAAGTTTTAGTGGGAAAAAGGGCAAAGCGAGGGGGAGCAGAGAGACGGGCCTGGGGGCACAGGGCAGAGGGAATTAAGTGCACAGTGAAGGGAAGGAAGGAAGTCGCGGCAAAGCGACTACACTGTGCAGAGATGGGAAGTTGCCGTCACGCAGACCAGACCTAGTGGATGATAAGCACAGTGTTCCTTCATGAAGTCTATTAAAAAGGACTCTCGAAGGTGCCTGGCCAGTTTCCCTGATGAGCTCAGACCGTGGGCGGCAGGTCCGGGCTTGGCTCAGGTGGACATGATGCTCCGTGCGTCCCGGGGGCCACCCCACGCACACGGCCGCCGGGACGCTGGGCAGACACAGGACGAACTCCGCGCAGCTCCAGGCCACCAGCACGAGTCCCAGCGGAGCAGCACCTGACCGCCCCGGAGCACGTCCAGGGCGGAGCCAACAGAGCCCCTCCTGCTCTGTGGCCACCCGCTTTGTAGGAGGCCGGATAAACCTCAGGCGGCTCTGGGCCCTTGTCCCCGGCCTGTCTGCCCGAAGCTGACTGGAGCCTGGTGTCCTCAAGAGGGGAGGTCCTCTTGAGCGTCACCCAAGCTCCCATCTGTGAGCGCCAGTGCCCAGCTGTCTCTCCCGCGTCAGGCAACGCCGCGGCCACGGAGGCCCCACTCGCACTCACACAGGGAGGGCGGGCAGGGCGGCTGCCTCTCTGGGTGTCGGGGAGGACGTCCCCCGCCGTGGCCCCGGCCGGGGGCAGGTCCCGGGGCCTCGTGGAAACCACACCCCGCCACCAGCTGGGCGAGCCCTCTGGTGCTCGTTTTCGCAGGGTGGCCACGGACAGTCAGGGGACGCAGAGTGACCACAGGCAAGGGGACGCGCTCGGCCCTTCGGAGGACACCCGACACCCGGCTCCGCCGCGGCCCAGCCGGCGCGACAATTAAACAGTCCCGGCGCCGTCAGACTCGCACGCGCCTGCGGGAGGCCACTGGGCCCCCCGAACGGTGGCGTCTGGGAAACGGGTGCGGGTTTGCAACGGAGGCGCCTTTTCTAACGGAGGGAGCGCCTGGGTCGGGGCCCTCGACGGAGCTGGCACCGACACGGGTTTCACTTGATCGCGTTATTTCCCGGGCTACAGCCGCTTGGTAACACAGAACGCCGGCTCCTGGACGATGCTGAAAACGCCACCCAGTGCCTGGCTGGGGCTTGAAATGGAGTTACTTTACAGGACGTGTGACGCCAAGGGCAGAGCTAACGGGACGCCACATGGGAGCAGGGACGTCAGCGCTGCCCAACCGAATGCGGGAAGCACGGTGTCTCCTGCCAGGCAGACCCACCACGTCCCTCTACACCAAGTCCCACGGGACCCAGCACGTCCCGGGCAGCCCCCAGTGGGGATGTGAGCGTCGCTCGAGCCTCCGGCGTGAGGTTTGGAGCCTTCTGGGCGGGGCAAGACCAGAGCACCAGACAGCGTCTCAGGAGACGCTCCCTGATGAGCACTTATGAGCACCCTGGGTGGGCGTCCTCCCAGTGAGGGACAGCAGCAAAGAGCCGAGGGGCTCTGCCTTCTGGAGCTGACCCGGGCTGCTCCTCCCGCAGACCAGGAGCAGCGGGGGGCCCGTCCCGGGTCCGAGAGTCAAGGGCACTTAGGGACGAGGGCGGGTGGCCCAGCTGGGGAGGGGGCTGAACCGTCAACAAGCCCAGGGGCTGGGAACAGCTGGAAGGGGTCCAGGCAGAGGAAACAGCAGGGGCCAGGACACAGCGGGGGTCTGAAGTGCGCACAATCCCGGCGCAGCTGTGCGCTGGGGCCCACGTGTCCTGGTCCACAGGGTGGGTGTGCAAATGAGCACGAAGGGCTGTGTGCTGGCACAGGGCCCTGCGGCGTGGAACGGGCTGGAGGGTCAGACGAAGGCTGGGAGGAAACGGGAGCTGTCCTCAGCCTGGAGAGCAGAGCAGCGTTGCAACCCTCCCGCGACCTGCCCTGCAGGAGGTTGGACTCAGCCTCCGGCTCCCAAATACGGTCAGTCCGGACCCGTGGTGCCCAGGACTGCAGCCTTGTAGAGGCGACTCCTTACGGCTGGACTGGTCAGGCCCTGACCGATGGCTGGTGCCTTTACTAGAAAAAGCTGGACTCGCAGCAAGCGTGGTGGGTGGTGGTGGTGCAGGGCGAGGCTGGAGGGCGAGTCTGCAGCCAGCCAGGGACACCGGGGTGCCGGGAGCCGCTGCAGCCAGACAAGGAGTCTGCACGGAGCCTGGGGAACCAGCAGCCGTGCCAGCTGTGAAGGGCGGGTCCGGGGTCTCTGCCCCCGTGTGTGGCCCTTTGCTGCAGCGGGTCCGGGAAATATGACCTCTCCCATCACAGCCGGGAGGATGCGGTGTCCCCAGAAGGGCCTGACCGAGCATCCAGGCCGCTGTTTCCTCACAACTCGACCTCAGAGCAGAGCCCATCATTCTGTCTCGTTCTGTCCACGGGGCGACCCACGACCCCCGCCCGCTCACAGGGGTGACGACATACCCAGGGTGGCCTCCTGGGCCCGGCAGGGGATGGTGGTCCAGTCGTCACGTCCGCCTGACGTCCCGGCATTCCCCAAGTCCAGTACCCAGCTCTTGAAACCGTGCCAAGTTCGCCCCACGTAGAAATGGAAGGAGTGGACGCCGCTCGCCTGAGCCTTCTCCCAATTCCACACAGTGACAAGAGAAGTGTCCCCGACAGGGAACACAGCTATCCGGGGGTGGGGCCTCGAGCTGAGTCCTGCTGACCTGACGACGGAAGAAAGGTGTGTCTGGACCTAACTATGCAAACAAACGTGAAGCAGGTGGGCGCCTCCGCGGACGGGCTCTGTGGGCCGGCTGAGCAGCTGTCCCGAGGGCAGCGGTGCCACTTGTTGTCCTCGGCCCGCTCCTCAGGGCCGCTCCGTCGGGAGACGCCAGGCATGTCGGTTGTGGCGAAAGAAGGTGGATGTGTTCAGCCTCATCACACCTTTCCATGTGACAGTCCTGATAGAACCAGTCCACGGGGATGGGGAGGCCAGCGCCATGGAGGACACACCTGTAAGGCCAGTGCCCGGGGCAGGACAGCATTCGGTGGGGACAGCATTCTGGGAGATAGTGCCCAGTGGGGACAGCGTCCTGGGGGACAGTGCCCGGGAAGACAGAGTCAAAGGTTGGGGACAGTGCCCGGGGGCGACAGTGTCCTGGGGGACAGCGTCCAGGGAGGACAGCGTCTGGGGCAGACAGTACCGAGCGGGGACAGTGTCTGGGGAGGACAGCATCCGGGGAGAACAGCATCCAGGGAGGACAGCGTCTGGGCAGGACAGCACTCAGGGAGGACAGTGCCTGGCGGGGACAGCGTCCGGGGAGGACAGTGTCCAGGGGGGACAGCTCCCACCCCTTCCTCTTGCTTCACCACTAGTGTGTCCCGTCGATCTAAGCATCTGCTTTTGCTGTTCTGTCAGTGGTTCAATTTCTTTCTCTGTCACATATGAGTGAGATCATCTTGTATTTGTCTTTTTCCTCTGACTCATTTCACTTAGCACAACGCCCTCCAGGTCGCTCCAGCCTGTCCAACGTTGGCAGCGGAATTTCGCCGTCGGGGAGTTCTTCCACTCCGCGAATGCGCCGCATCTCCCCTTCCCGCGCGTCAGCATCACGCAGGCTGCTCCCACCGTGGCTGCCGTGGCCGCCCTGACCCGGGTGCCTGCGTGGCCGCCGTGGCCGCCCTGACCCGGGTGCCTCCTGTCTTCAGATTCATGTGCTGTGTTCTTTGGAAAAGCGCCCAGACGAGGGCCAGCTGGGTCATAGGGAACTGCTCCTCTTGACCGTGCCAGGACTCTCCACGTGCCCATTCCAGCCCCTCCAGCAGCACAGGGTCCCCTTTCTCCGCTCTCACCAGCGCTGGCCTCTTGCCTTCCTGACGAACAGTCTCACAGGTGGCAGCTGCTGGCACTTTGTGGCTTTCACCTGCCTTCCCTGTTGACCAGGACACAAGACATTCATCAAAGCTCCTCTCTGCGGCCCCCTTCGCCCCCAGAAGACAGGCCAGTGGCCTCTGTGGATCGGGCAGGAATGCGGGGGCGCAGCGTTGCTCTTTATTGCTCATAAAATCTCCTTCCATACCCACAGGGACCTTCGTCTCAAGTGCCGATGACTGGAATACAGTGTGGCGCATATAACAGAGACGCCCGGTGATGTGATCAAATATAAACCTTTCCTAAAAGGTCTTCCATCATGTGACCACCAACCAGCTCCAGAGACGCGCAGCATCTTCCAAGGAAGAAGTCGAAACGGCCGCAGAGCCCCAGACGCCGCGGCCACCACAGCGATAAACCGCTGTCACAGACCGAGTCTCGGGGGCAGACGCGGGTCTCAACCCCTTCATCGTGATGGCGACCCTGGGAGAAGACGCTGCTGATGGCTGCATTTGGAAGATGAGGCGATTAAAGCACCGCAGGGCTATAGGACTCCCCATGGCTCCGCGATCAGAGAGAAGCACGCAGCTGACAGCCCCCGGCGGCCGGCAGCAGCCTCAGGGGCGACGCTCTCGGACGCCCGGAATCTTCTCGAACGCAGCAGACATACGTGGAGGATTTGAGAGCAGAAAAGTGACTTGGAAAAAGCAGAGTTTTTTTATTAGCAAAATACCACCTGGAGGAAAAAGGAAAATGGAAAGGGAGTCTACCGTCGGGACAAAACATGGGTCTTCATCTCCCAGCTACGCGGACGCGCATGTCCGTAGCGGCCAGGTGCCAGGGGACAGGGCGGCCCCACCACCCGCCAGGGACACCACCGGGGCAGCTGGGGTCCCCGGAGGGAACAGCGGTGACATTTAAGCTGCCTCTTTGCTTTCACTCTTGAAAATGGATTCCACTGTCTCCGTCTCATCGACATTAAAAACGCATTTTAGAAAGTCAGGTGCAGGCCTTGAAATTCAAGTTGAAAGAAAGAAAACCTGTCTGGATGGGAGTTTAATAAGAAATCAATTATTCTAATGGGGAAATGAGGGGCCGACATGTCCCAGCGTCACTGACTGTTACGTTTCTACAGACGTGAAATCTAAAGGCTGGAAGGAGTTTCAACATTGAACCATTCATCCAGGAGCAGCAAACTGATTTCTGCTGCCTTCCCACTGAAGTGTCGCTGAAGTATGATTTCTCAGGCTGTCAGTTCGGTTATTTCTGGAAGGCATTTGAAAACAGGCTGCAGCAAGAATCCGGATTAATTCTGCAATAATGAGATCATATCAGAGCAGAGATCTGAGATCTCAGACAACACGCCCTGTGCTCTGTCCTGGGCTTGGCTGCATGTCCTCATGTGTGAGCAGCATCATTTCATCTCAGTGGGGGACTGGCCGTGACTCTGTTTCCCAAACAAGCCATAAAATTGAAGCCTGTTTCACTTGTTCCCCGCCACTACCCCCATTTCTTTGTTTCTATTTTCTGGGCTGGAAAACTGCTAAATCCTTTCCTAAACACTTTTCCCAGGAGGTCTCATTTACCACGAAGAAAATTTTTAACTTGGCCTCATAGCTGAAGGAAATGTCAACAAAAACAAGATTTTAATGATCACCTGGTTGTATTGAGCAGTCACAAAAATTAAAGTCTCTTATCTGGGAAACTCGCAATGAGGGGAAACAGATCCTTTCTGAATTACGTGCGTGCTCAGACCAGGGCTCCGTGGGAGCGAGCGCCTTGGCAGGATGTTTGCTCCCCGCGTGGAAGCTGAAAACAAGTGCGCTTCTGGCCATCACGGCACCGCCATGGGGCAGCCGGGCGTCCTCAGGGACTGTCCCTCCCAGACACTGAGTGTGATCCCCGCTGGAGGGCGGGTCACGGCTCCATTCCACGCGGTGGGCACTGGGGACCGGCACGCCCTGTGACCTCTCAACGACAGGCGCTGCCCTGTTAACAGGAAGGTCAGCTTCCCAGAGGCCAGGTGAGGCGGACGTGCAAACTGCCTCATCAGCACTGCAGGCAGGACCTACAGAAACCCTCAGGGAGACGTGGGGTCCTAACGCGTCACCCAGGTGACTGCCACGTGCTCCGCCGCGTGAGCCTCCAAGCCTGACCTGTGATGGGCCTGACGTTCACCCACTGAGCCGCCACGGTGACCCACGAGACGCATGAGCTAGATGGAAGGGCCCTCTGCAGGGTGACCTCAGCCACAGCCTGGTGATAGAAGGGACGCTGACACCCATCCACGCAGCTGTGAGCCGCGTCTCCGCTCGGACGACCACACAGCATTGGGTGACTTTTAGCAAGAGACAGTGTGGAGGCCGGAGCGCTGGGCCCGCAGGCGAGGCCGGCCCAGGTGTGGGGAGAGCCCTCCTGCCTGCAGGCCCACCTCCCCTTTCACCAGGAAGAGAAGGAGCGACTCCCTGGCAGCACAGTCGTCCCCACACGAGAGTCCCGCCTCACAGCCGCCCACAAGCCCCACCGTCTCGGAGACGGGTTTCAACGAAGGAGTCGGGGACACGGGCACAGCAGCCACGGTGCCACCTGTGTGACAGGCCGCCCCCATCTGACAACTCCGGACCCAAGAGGCAGGATAGATTTTTCTCAGTCTTATAGAAGAGAACCGGGAGATAAGCTCGTCTGGGGCGCAGCGGGTACACCCTCAGGGCAGGCCCTGAGACTCTCCCTGCTGCACGTCGAGCTCCATCTCAGCTTCGTCTTCTCCATCTGTGACCAAGGGAACGTGTCCTGCGTGCACTGGCAGTGGTCAGCGGGCCGAGGCCCGCACCCTCGCCCGCCGCCCCACGGCTAGAGCCTTCAGATTGCTTCCCTGCCCCTCCTCTTTCTTCTCGAAAATGTTCGGAGAAACGGAAGTTCATCTTCACGCCCACAGTGCTCACCACACCTCCGACCGCTGTCCCGGGGCCACCGCCCCACACATCAGAGGACACATGCAGATTCTTCAAGCAACAGCAGGTCTCCAGACAGGAAAAGACAGCGCTCGTTCCTGAAAGGAGCTCATGATGTGCATTCAGATGGACGTGAGATCGGTTTTCTTTTTAGTGGTCTGTCAGGAGGTAGCCAGTCTGGAGAGGGACACGGAGAAGTCTTTGTCCTCTCCTGTCTGTGACTGCAGTCCCCTCAGCCAGGTGCTCTCTGCGGAATCAGCCCAGATTCACAACGCATTTGCAGAGCCATTTCCAGCGGATGAAGGAAACTCCCTCTGACCCGTCTGACTGTCCCGATTTCAAGGCACCGGCCTCGCAGCCCGCGCGTGCACCGACTCTCGTTTGTCGTTCTCCTCTGACGCTCAGCGTCTTCCTCCCTCCACGCTAGAAACAGTCATCACAATGCACGCCGGTGACACGCTCACCTGCCGTCTCCTGGCGAGCCCCTGCCATGCTGGGAAAGAACGACCCTCGCACCAACCAGCGCTGCGCCCGTGCTGTGTCGTGCCAGCCCCGTTGACGACTCAGGACCAGCAGCGTCAGACCAAGACAAGGCTGCCTGTCTCCCCGCGCAGACACTTCCTCGTGGGGCTCAGCTGGCCCCCGGGGAGCAGCACGTGCTCCTGGGCACCCGGAGAAGCAGCCTGCTGGCCCCGTGTGGGCTGCGCAGTTCCTTCCGGCGGACCTTCGGGCTCCTGTGGACGGGACGAGAGCGCCGTGAGCGGTCATGCGCACTTTCAAGGACCGGGAGTCCAGCTGGGTGCCAGTCGGTTCCGCTGGGAAGCGGAAGTGAAGGGACTGTGATCTGGCCAGGGACGTCCTGGGGAAGGAGCGTGAACCTGGACGCCTGCCCCCAGGACGAGTCTCTGGTCTCCCCCACACATCTCCTCCGGGCACCTGGCCGGTTCTGGGAGCGCACCCCCTTCCAGATGAGGGGTGTTGCGCAGGCCTGCCACGCCCGAGACACGAGGCATCGGGCTCCGAGCTGCGGGGCGCAAGTGAGCGCGGGGGCAGCTGGGGGGCAGTCCCCAGGGTCACCCGACAGGCCCAGGGCGGCCTCGACTCCGTGTCACTGGGCAGCTCCTCTGGGCTCCCGCCACCTTTCACACGGGGGACCCACCCTCGAAAGCTGCTTTATGAAATGCTGACGTGTAAGAGCTTCCTGGAACGTGTGCTCCAGTCGGCCAGTGTCACTGAGCGGTCACAGACCAGCCCAGGGTTAGGGCGGAGCTGGGATGGTGGTGGCGGCAGAGGAATGTGGAGGGAGACAAAGGTCTGAGAGGCCGCCTCACACGAGGGGTGACGGGAAATAAAGCAGGGAGCCCGTCTCTGCGCAGCCGTGGGCCCGGTGCCTGGGGAGTCCTTTTCCCAGCCTGTGAGCACCGGGGAGCCGGGCTGGCAGCAGCGTCACGGACGGACAGCTCAGAGGGACCGGGACACAGGCGCGGCAGGTGAGGAAGCCCGCCGTGCTGAAGTCTGTCTGACCAGACGCCCTCCGGCCGCGCGACGCCGAAGACTCGACTCAGCCCGTCTCACGGGAGGAGAAGACCATCGCCCCTAATGACAATGACGTTTGAGGGAGCTGGTCCCCAGAGGGCGGAGTCACCCGCCCCAGCCGTCTCCGCGCTCAGCAGGCGTGCCGGACAGACGCTCCCACGGAAGCTTCAGAAAGGGCTCGCGAGGGCCCGGGTGACCCACGGTGGCCGAGAGGGCCCATGGTCTGGTCAGGCCCGAGTCGCCGCCACCGCCCTGGGACTCCCGGACACCGAGCGTAGGAAGGTGTCACTGCGAGTGCGCAGCTGCTTCGCACACCCTCCCGGGCACCCTCGGGTGGTGGCCGGGTCCCCTGACCGCCCAGGACTCCAGAGGGCACCCAGGCGGGACGGCAGTCCACCCGGCACGTGCCTGCTGGGGGTCGGCTCTCTCTCGCTTCTCTGAACGCCGAGACCCTTTCCTGAAGGCAGGACGAGGCTCGGCCCCAGCACAGCAGCCCGAGCCGCTCGGAGAGGCGCTGAGGGCATGTGGGCGTCCACGCCGCCATGGGCGCTTCCACACTCCTGCTCCGAACCACACAGTCATCATCTCGGAGCTCGCGAAGTCGGAACCCAGTCTGAGCTCAAAATAAAGGTGTGACCAGGCCGCCCTCCTTCCGGAAAGGGAGGTTCACTTCGCGTCCACCGGGCGGGCGGCGGGGTGTCCAGGGCCCGAGTGTCCCCACGGCGTCTCTGGGAGGTGGCCGGGCAGCAGGCTGAAGGGAAGGCCCTCCCCCCGCGGTGACCCCACGCGGAGGACGGTGAACAGGTGCAGAAGGCGTCCCTGCCCGAGCGGGACCACGTCCCTCCGTGGACAGCAGCGCCCGGCTCGGGCTTCAGCCCTGGGACCCACCGCCAACCCGACTCAGGCCTCTGGGCCTCAGAGCATCGCAGCGCCGCTGTCCTGGGTCTCACGGTCAGAGGGCACGGCAGCAGGCTTGTGAGGAGAGAAAAGGTTTTGTGTGTCCCAGGCAGGAGGTCCGGCTCACACCTGTCTCCTGATGGGGTGAGGGCTTGAAGGTCTGGGGGAAAGAGGACACAGAACCTCCGCCGGACCCGCCATCTGGGTCAGCCCGCCTGCCCCGGCACCCACGCCCCTCTCCGAGGCCCTTCTTCAAGAGGCTCTGGTCCCTTTGCGTAGAACTTCTGCTCCTGGGCCGCGACTTCCCGCCTCCTGGAACTCGGGGTCCCGGGGATGCAGGGCTGCTGTCCCCGAAGACATCGTGATGCTCGTCACAAAACGTTCTGGCTAAACCGGTCGCAGCAGAAAGCAGGACCAGTGTCTGCACGAGCCTCTTCATAACAATTTGGTCAGCTGGTCAGAGAGTGTCCATCACAGTCAGCAGGCTACATTCAAAAACGTTAGGAATTCTTGGAACTAGTTAAGGTTAAAATAAAAAGTAATAATCCTGTAATTAGGCAAAGTTAGTAATTCTCTGGACTATGGGACTTAAAGCTGGCTTCAAAATGACCACCTTGCTGCTGTGTGGGAGAAAACAGGCTCCACTGGCTTCAGCTCATCACACAGGTATGGACGCAGGCGTGGGTGGACGCTGGACACAGGGGCATGTGCGTGCAGGCGTGGGTGGAAGCAGACATGGGTACGCGCAGGCGTGGGTGGACGCTGGACGCAGGGGCATGCGCGCACAGGCGTGGGTGGACGCAGACGTGGGTGCGCGCAGGCGTGGGTGGACGCTGGACGCAGGGGCATGTGCGCGCAGGCGTGGGTGGACGCAGACGTGGGTGCGCGCAGGCGTGGGTGGACGCTGGACGCAGGGGCATGCGCGCACAGGCGTGGGTGGACGCAGACGTGGGTGCGCGCAGGCGTGGGTGGACGCTGGACGCAGGGGCATGCGCGCACAGGCGTGGGTGGACGCAGACGTGGGTGCGCGCAGGCGTGGGTGGACGCTGGATGCAGGGGCATGCGCGCACAGGCGTGGGTGGACGCAGACGTGGGTGCGCGCAGGCGTGGGTGGACGCTGGACGCAGGGGCATGCGCGCACAGGCGTGGGTGGGCGCAGGCGTGGGTGGACGCTGGACGCAGGGGCATGTGCGCGCAGGCGTGGGTGGACGTTGGACGCAGGGGCATGCGCGCACAGGCGTGGGTGGACGCAGACGTG
>RJWH01005774.1:0-42702 GCA_004363575.1 Solenodon paradoxus | reverse complement strand
CAGACGTGGGTGCGCGCAGGTCCGAGCCGTGTCCCACAGACTCCGGTTGGGAGGGAACAAGCCCTGCCGCGTTGCTCAGAGAATGTCACATCCGGGTGGAGCCCTCCCAGCCGTGTTCCTGCCTGGTCAGCCTCTGTCTCCTTCTGCCAGCGCCTGTCTTGGCCCAGAGCAGGGCGCCCAGCTTCCTCCTGCTTTGGCCTCTCACTCTGCAGCACGTGGTAAGCGCCTCTTGACCCCTTGGAGCTCCGGCTCTTTATCAGCCCTGATAATAAATAGCTTTACTAAAGGGTAAGAGCACCAGGTTCAATCTCTCATGAGCGCGCACATAAATATTCAGGCCGCTACCTCCCAGCGTGAGCATTCGCCAGCAGCAGTGGTGACCCCGCCTCTCCAGACAGACCGCCGGCCCCGGGCGCCCGGCGCTGCTGCTGCCTTAAGTAGAGCTCAGGCCACGTGGCCGCACCCGCGGGCGTCGGCAGGACGGGGAGCCCCGCGTGGGGCTGGGGGCCCGCTGTTTGTTTATCAGAAGATCACGCCTAATAGCTTTAAATATTTTATGTTTATCTTCATGAAAAATTGAAAAACTTTGCAGTCGGGGTCACGTTCAGACGGACACGCAGGCGGTCCGGCCGGAGCACATGGGTGTCCACCACACGTTCCTCGACCGGCTGGACGGCGGACACCCGTTCCCGCCGGCAGGCCAGCGCCCAGCCGCACAGGGCAGCCGAGGGCGCCGCCCTGCAGGGTGGCTTCACGGAGCTTGCGGGACAGAGTTCTTTCTGCTTTTATGTCCCAGAAAGCCCCCTGGCTGCTGGGGCTGGGAGGCCACTCGATGGATGGAGACGGGGCCGGGGTGAGGGCCAGGCCGGTCAGCGTGCTGTTTCACCTGGAGGGCCAGGCTGACAGCTGACCAGAGCGGTTTAGCAGGATGCTGTGTGGGCGTCCTTGCTGGGGAGGGGGCACCAACAGGAAGGCTCGAATCAGCACCCCCCAGCCGCCGCAGGAGGCCTTCAGAACCAGGGGCCCGGGTCCAGGCACGGCCAGGAGACAGCCATGAGCTCCTCCCTCGGCTGATGGCGCACAGACGCCACGGCCCTGTGGGGGGTTCTCTGAGCAAAAGGCCATGAGGCTTTATGTTGACCACAGCCTCTGGGCCCAGCAGCCACCAGCACACGGTCCTTTGCCCCCAAGGCTGCCCCACACCAGGCTGCAGACCCAGTGCGACAGCTGAGCCGGGGCTGCAGGAGCAGACGTCTCTGCGGAAACAGGAGACGGCCAGAGAAAGAGGGCGGAGAAGTCCCAGAGAGCCTGCGTTCCGGGGCCCCGGCTGGGAAGACACAGGGGTGCGGGCTCCCGGTGGGTCCAAGAGGCGTCTACTCACTCGAGGGGACTTGGAACGCAGGGTGGCAGGCACGTTCACACAGCATCAAACCATCTGTCTGACTGCATTTCACTCACGGCAACGGGTGTCCACACCATCAGCCACCGCCGCAGTCAAAACACAGGACGTTCCCATCATCAGGTACGTTCTTCCGTGTCCCTGCCATCCACTGCCAAGCCTTCCTGCCCCAGGCAGCCGCCAACCCGCTGCAGCTCTGGGCTCAGAACTGGCTTCCCACAGCTCACACTGGAGCCCAGCATGCTTGTGAGTGGTGACCGGGCCAGCACATGCGGAGTGCTTCATGCCCTTTCACCGCCGAGCCCTCTAGCCCCTCACCTCTTGGGGGGCCCTGGGTTCCCCCTCTTGGGGACTACGGTGATAAGGCTTCCAGAAGCACGTGTGTGCACGCCTTTTCACTGCTGCTGGGTGAGCACCTGGCCGTGGGACGCTGGATCATTTAGCAGGTGCAGCTAGCTTTGCAGGCAATCAGCACCTGCCTGAGGCACTTAGGCAGGGAGAGCTGGTGCTGCTGGTTTGCTGGCTGCGGCGTGGAGGGCACTGGAGGAGGAGGAGACGTAGGTAGGGGATTGGCACACGCAGCAGAGAGAGGTGGTGGGGGATGGGTGAGTGGAGCTACGAGTTGCTGGGTTGGCAGGATTAGTGCCTGGTGTGACGGGGAGGTTAGAGAGCCGAGGACAGGCGCCAGCTCGGGGCGCTGGGTCGTCACCCACTCAGAACAGGATGGGTGTGCACGACAAGGGGAACTGCGGAGACGGTGAGCACGACTTGCTGGGAAAATCCCGGGATGTACCGTGGGGGCCCCGGAGAGCTCCGGACGGGGGGCGCATTCGGAGCCTCACATTCGGCTGAGAGCCACGCCGCGTTCTCCTTTGTAGAATCACTGCCTGGCAGATCCGGGAGAGGGGAGATTTGGGAAATCTGTAATGAATTCAATCCTCCGGGGACACGGTGGGACATGGGTGGAATTTGAGAATGACCCTCAGAAGTAAGTTAATTGGTGTACAGTCATCCATTAGAGAAGAGAGGCTTCTCGCACACGGCAATGTGCGATGGAATTAATTCCAACACCCCGCACAGCCCCTAAGTCCTCCAGTTTCCCTCATTACCGCCTGCTGACAGCTGCTGGGGGGTCGCTGCTAATGAACAGCTGACAATGGAGAAAAATGGGGCTGACGTCCCCAGAATATAGACTGCAGACCGCAGGGGGCTTTCTTCTCTCTGCCTACTCAGTTTCTGGACAACTCGAGTTTGGTTTTCTCTCGGTTTTGCCCAGCAGCTGAGACACCACCCATGCACGGTCTGGAGGAGGAATTGCACCAGCCCCTCCAGACCACCAAGCCCTGGGGCAAAGGGGACAGGGGAACAATCTCCCGTTCAGAGGAGGAGCCGGCATAGTTATTTAGCACAGAGCCGGTGAGAAAGCTGCAGGGGAAGGGAGGCCAGGCCCACCCACACTTAGATGGAAGGTCGCAGAGCTGAGAACAGAACACAGGAGAAGCTCCACGTGTCCCCGAGACAAGTGTCCCCTGAGAGGCTCCCCTAGGGGACAGGGAGTCCCATGAGACAAAGTACGAAGTGGTGGGAGCTTCACAGTGAAGCAAGCTTTGCGCGTCCTGTAGACAGTAGTTAGGAGCTCAGGGAAGAGTGTGAAGCTCGAGACAGCCGCAAGGGTGTCCCCACCCATCCTGCAGGTCGAAAGGACACACAAGGACCCTCCCTTCCCTTGGGTGGTCTGCCCATCTGCTCACTGGACAAGCCCAGAGGCATGGAGTAAGTGTCCTGGGACATTTGTCCTCGGTCCCTGTTCCTGCCCAGTCTTGCTGTACGGTGTCCCCTGGCGACCCGGCAGTCCTGGGCATGTGGCCGGCAGCCATGACGACACGACTGTCACCATCTTGAAATTCCCAATGTGTTTGAGAAGGGGCCCCACGCTTGGTGTTTTCTGAGGGCCCCCTGGACGATGTATTTGGGAGAACCTGAGTGGTTAAGCGGTCAGTGGCAATTTTCAGCCAGATTGTCCGGACAAAGGCAGCACAGTCTTTGGTTGGACACAGGGACTGGCCCTGGCTGGTGCCAGCCGACGCCAATACCCTGCTTGCCGATCACTGTTCTGCAGGTGCAAACCCTGGTCCTGAGATCTGAGCCCAGCAAGGTGACTCCAAGTCCAGACAGGCCGGGTCCTTTGTCACGAGCTTCTTCCTGCTTTGCGCTTTCTCGGTTACTTTAAGGCCTGCCACGCGGGCTCAGGCTGGGGTTGGTGGTCTTGGGCTGAGAGGAACTGGGGTGGGCGATGGCATGGATCCTGGGGGACAGCGCAGAGGGCAGGTGGGCACTGAGCTTCAGTCACATCTCTTCCGCTTGGAGGGGCAGCGACACCGTTCTTCCAAGACCCAAACCCAGACCAGGTCTGGGACAGGCCTCAGGCTGAAGGAGGCATCAGGGAACCCCCATTCCCAGCCCCTTCACCTGAAACCTTGGGCTGGGCTGCTCCACCGTCCTCCCTGGAAGGGGCAGCCATGATGCCCCCTCTCTCAGGCTGTGGACTTGGGGGTTGCTCTCTCCCCAGAGAAGGGGAGTTATTTTGTGACTTGAAAGCCACTGGAAACAGCAGAGTGAGGCTCCACCTCGGGGAGGAGCAGCTGGGGAGGAGCAGCCCAGACAGGACCTCTCATCCTGCCCCTCTGGGCACAGAGCTCCTTTCCACCCCGGACACCAGCCTGCAGTTTTGCTTCCATCCCTTCCCAGCTTGGAGCCCCAGCCCCTTGGCTCCCACTGGGAACCCCAACCTTCTGGGGTGGGAGTGGGACTCCCAGGTGAGTCCAAGTGTGCTTACTGCCCCCACCTCTATGGCTCCAGGCGTCCATCCTCAGGGTCAGGAAGGAAGGTGGCTCACTTTTACTAGGCAATGACACCCAAAGGTCCGTTTCCCCATGCGTGGCGGGCAAGGGATGGAAAACCAGAGGTGCTGGGAGCACCAGCTCCGTCCCTCCACTCTCTCCCGGCAGCCGCTCTGCTCTCAGCTGCTCGGGGGCGGCCCAGCGAGACCTGCGCACCCGCGTCAGGACCAGCTGCGCGGGCGGCGGTTCTGGGGGGAATTCACATGACACCTGGAGGGAAGAAGCCTCGGAGCGCCCTCCGCTTCTGCGGAGGCTGATGGCAGCAGACACACTGTCCGATGGAGTTTACTGTTTTGCGCCCTTGGACCTAAACCTTTGCTTTGTGCTTGCAAATCTGGACCCGCTGTCACTGCAAACCCTGCCCTCGAAATGTGGGGTGTCGACAGGACAGCAAAAGGGCACCGGCTCCCTGCTCTCAGGACGCCGTCCCACTTCGAGAGGAGAACACGAGTTTAGATTCGATAGGAGCTCCCTGAAGTTTGGCCACCTTCTCCTTTTGGGGGTCACAGTGGTTCTAGAATGAGGTGGAGGGGAGGGGCGGGGCGGAGGGGCCTGAAGCCCTGGTCACTCACTCATCCTTGTCAGGGGCTGGGAGAGTTTACAGGGACACTGATAGACTTCATTGACTTTTGCAGTTCTATATGGGTCTGGAATGAGTCCTTGTTTGTTTTAAAATGTAGAAACATTGACATGCCCTGGTGGAGTGGGGCAGCAGTTAGGTCAGCCACCTCTGGAGGAGCACAGTCCATGTACATCCCAAGGACCCGGGGTTCACTCCGGGTCTGGGGGTAACCACCAATGTGAACAGCTAAGAGTAAAATGAAATGCGTCTTCCTCCTCTCTCCTGCCTGCTTGCCTACTTGCCTTCGTTTCTGCCTGCACCTTTTCTTTTAAAAACACAAAGAAACACCTGTTTTCTCTCCTGAGCACCACCAGGTTCCTGCCCCCTACACCCCACCCCTCGGGTGCGAGATGGGAGGGAAATGCAGAAAGAGGTCAGTCCGTGTGGCTTCTAATGCACCTGTAGTTTCCTGGGGCCCAACAAATCATGTTGCCGTGGATGCTTGATTTTCTAGGTATTTTTCAAAAAGTTTCTCAGCAGAGTTAGAAACGGTACACAGATGGGATCAGGCAGTGTGGCGCGGCAAAACCGAGTTGGAGAGCGTCTGGTTTGTCATCCTGACCCGCAGACTGGAGCGTGTGCGTGAATAAAGCGGCTCACAGGGAGCCTCGCTTCACATTCTGAAGCGCGTCCCAGGTCGGAGCCTCACCATCCATCAGGCGACATTAATTCCCCACCGCACAGCCCACTGTGCTTTCACTGTGAGCAGCGTCAGATCCACCGCGGCTGCGCCTCCGCCGGCCCCACGCAGTCTGGGGAGGAAGATGCCGCGGGTGCGGGGCTGGTTTCCAGGTGGGTGTCAGCTGGCGAGGGGCAGGTTATCACCGTCCCTCTGCGGCCACCGCAGCCCAGCCGTGGACCGTGCCATCTGCAAGGCGCTGGCTGAAAATGCTGAGCCGTCCCGTGCTCAGCTCTCCATCATGTGCGCGGAGCTGGTGACCTTGTAGCCAGTGATTTCTGTGATGGTTCCCTGCTATCATTCCCAGGTGTGTGATCTATTTTTAATAGCTCGTGAAGACAGGACTTAAAGAACAATGTCCCACCCATACAGTCCTGCAGGGTCTTCCATAATTGACTCATTGCACCCGGTGGAATGTCCTGTCTTCCTGTGGGGCTAAAGGGAGAAGACGTTTGAAGAGGAGGACTCGTTTCTATTTCTTCTCTAACCAATTCCTCCTTCAGCCACTTCATCAAAGAGATGACTCTTTTATCCGTGTGATTCTGTAAGCAGCGGTGTGCGCAGGATGATGGACCAGTTTGCTGAGGATGGATGAGCGGGGCCTCGGCTGTGGACGTGACCCTCGCAGGTCTCCATGGAAATAACCAAGATGTTCCAGCAGGAAGGCGGCCTTGAGCGGTAAACGAAGTCACCCTCCCAGCTCTCCTTCCCCCACGTGGGTGTATCTCAGAACAAAAGGCCGACATTTGATTTGAATACGTTTCTCTTCAGAGCATCTCATGACATGGTCCGAAACTGTTCGCCTTCTGTCATTTATTTAGACTTTAGAGAAGTTTTAGGTTTGCAGAAATATTGTGAAGATGGAACAAAGAATCCCCGAGGACCCACACCCCCGTCCTCCATGCCCCTCCTCTGACCTTAGCCGCGCGTGTGGCGCCTCATCGCGAACTGAAGTCGACCCTCACATTCCCTGATTTGCCCGATGTCTCCGCTCTGCTGCAGGAGCCCAGCCATGAAACCTTGTCAAACTGAGGCGACCTGTCTGCTCTGGGCTGTGGCTCGTCCCTTATCTGAGGTGACCTGGACAGTTGAGGAGCACCGGGTCAGCGCTTTGTGGATTGTGCTCAGAGGAGGCTGCCGGATGCTTCTGTCCTGGCCAGGGCCGGACAGGTGGCCTGGTGAGGAGACCAGAGTGTGGCCCAACGTCATCATGACATCCAGGTCCCGTCGACTTTGACCTTCATCACCTGGATGGCCCATTTTTTCTCTGTCTGTTCTGGCCTCCCTGCCCCCATTAAAGGGTCGGGAGCTCTAACTCCTCAAGAGTGATTATCTAAGTAAATAAGCTGGACTTCTTCTGAACGAGGTTTCCTTACACTCTCCACTCGGTTGGTCCACGTTTCCAGCGGTGCGATTCGTGGATATTTACTCTGAACTTGAGCCAGAACGATGTACAACCATGCGCCTCATCCATTCTGGTCCACCACTGGCCACTGTGTCATGGTCCTGTGGGCCCCTGGGTCCCCTTGACAAACCCTGTCGCCGAAGGGTTGTCTTTCGCGGTCTGTCTGTTCAGTGCCCTTCTCGCCCTACGAGATGCTCCAGGCTCACCTGAGCGCTTCCTGCCCCGCCCCCGAATCAGCCGCGTCTCCAAGGAGCCCGAGAATTAAATTAGACACGATGGGGCACAGCATTAGCATCCACCTTCCCTTGTGCTCTGGGGACTAGCTCACCGTTTACAGCCTCCGTGCACACACTGTCTTGCTAATTAGCACCTCACGCTGAGGGGTAAACACCTGCCTTACCCGCAGGTCACAGAGGCAGCAGAAGGGAGGTCCGCTCCAGGTCCGACTCAGCCGCCGTGGGTCAAGGCCTGCTGTGACTTCGTCACATCAAGCGTTCTCCCAGGCCCCTGCCCAGCACGAGTCTGCACCCGCGACCTTCCCAGCAGGGAGCCCCAGATTGGCAGGTCTGCCCACAGGTCATCACGTGGACTCAGCTGGCGACAGACGGGGCTGTGCCCTGTTCTCCAGGGAGAGCGGATAAGGGTTGTTTCATTAGCCCTAAATGAGTCCCCGAAGGCGAGTGTGATCACATCCGCAGACACCTGCTCCGAGGCGTGATTCAGGACAGAGGGGAGACGTGTCGGTTTAAAAATAAGTGCTTTTCCTCCTGAGATCAGAGCGGGGTCTGAGTCGCTACCTGTGAAGACGCTCTTCCCCCCGGGCCGGGCTGGTAGGGAGCAGTTCAGCCTCTCCCAGAACACGGAGCTCAGCGTCCCTGGAGCCTGCTGTTCCCACCCGGCCCTTCCCAGGGCGCCGTTACAGCCTCACCCGCGCTGCGCACTTGGGAGCCACGTCCTGCAGCCGGTCGGCCCTGGACCTGGGCTGGGCCAGCTGCGCTCTGGGCACCGGGACCAGGCGGAGGGAGCAGCCGCCTGCGAACATCCGCTGGGGCGGGCGAAGGTGCGCACTGGCCATCCGCTCTGGTGTCCCGTCCAGCAGGCGGGACCCTGGACCCGTGAGGGGGCAGCCGCCCCGACCCTCGTGCGCCCACGACAGCAGCCCTGCTAGATTTTTAAGACAGTTTAAGGGGAGTTCACCGTCCTGTGTCTCTTGTTTTCTCATTTTTGCAACAACAGAAGGGAGGAGACTCAAACAGCAAATGGAAATATGTCATCAAAATTCAGAAAAAGGAGACAAAATATGCCCTAAAAACATGGTATGGACTTGAACAAACACGGCCACTCTCGGCTGGGAGGTGCGACGAGGCTTTAAGGCCTCAGAGAGTGGGCAGCGAACGCGGCACCAGACAGCCTCTGAGTCAGGCTCCTGTGGCCGTGGGGACCCTCTCCCGTGGGTCCGGCCAGGAGGAGCGGCTGGTGGTGGGTCCGCAGGGAGCCGAAGCGGGAAGAGGCCCTCAGATCTTCCTCAGCTGCTGCTCAGTTCACGCTTAGGGCTCTCGGTCACGTAGGGAGGGGCTGCAGGTGCTAATCCGGACACCCCAGCGCTGCAACGGCCCCACCATCCAGGGACACCAGCTTCCAGGAGCGGGAGCAGCGGGGTGGCTTCTGTCCAGACGGCGGGTCGGCCGGCTTAGCACCCCGTCGCCAGCGGAGGGTGAGCAGGGCCTGAGCCCCCTCGTCGGGACAGAGGCCACGCTCTCAACTCACGGCTACAGGAACAGGTCGCGCACAGAACCCTGGTGCCCGCTCCCTGCTCTCCTCTCGCGGGGCACCCGCCTCCTTCCCTGCCTTCCTGCGCTTGCTGGAGAGAAATGCTGTGGTCCATGGCGTCACACTTCCAGCTGGCAGCTTCGGACGCCCCAAGTCATCTCTGGAATCTGAATTTGCACACATGCACGCCCCGCACACACCAGCTGGTGCAGAGGTGACGGCACGGCCTTGTCCCTTGGGCGGACGCCACGCAGAGAGGGGCCGCGCCTGCGTCTGGCCCCTGCGGCCCCCACCCCAACCTCCAGGAGTCCTTTCTTTCTGCCCCTTGAGCCCCCTGCTCCTTCTGCCCCTGGAGACAACTATGAGCCCATTTCAGTGTCGTAAACAACATCACAGCTGGTATTTATCATTCAAATGAAAAGAAATGGGAGCTGATATTTATAGTACTAATAAGGCATTTCCAAAGGGTTTGCTTTTTAGTTTAGAAACGGCCACTGAGTGGGAGGGGGCCCAGGCCTTGGCCGTTCCTGGAGGCCCCTGCAGCTGCATCTGGTCCCCCCGCACGGCTCTCCCACACCTTCTGGCCTCTGCTGGGCCTGTCACAGCCTCCCCGCGTGCCCCACACCCTGCCCGCCTGACCGCGGCCAGCACGCTGTCTCTACCGCGGTGCCCGGGGTGGCTGCCAGCCAAGGGTGCAGCCCGAGCTGGCGTGAGTGGAAAACCAGGGGTCCAGCCTCCAGGGATGCCTGCAAGAAGACCGGGGGACTGTCCAGGAGGCGATGGCTGCTAGGCCTCACGGAGCCACCCCAGCCACAGCTGACACTGACCGAGATCCCCAGGCCCAGCCCCGTCATGCCTCTGCAGCCCCAAGCTCGCCTGATGCCTCGCTGACCTCCTCCTCTGTCCCCGTTTCCCTAGGTTCGGGCTCTCCCAGCTGGCGTCTGTGTCAGGGTCTCACCCTGGACACAAAGTCCAGCACACGCTGTCCATGCTCCCAGACGCACTGAAGACAGGAGGCAAGAATGGCGTCGATTCCGCCAATCCAGGCCCACGGCCACAGCCCACAGGTCGGGCAGCCCTGGCATGTACTTCCTCTCTGGTTCCTCCGGGGCAGATTATGTGCCCACGAGCGGGAGCAGCCGGGCTCCTGCAAAGCGACTGGAACTCCAGCTCATGGCCGGTTTGGCGACCCTCTCTGTCAACATATGATGGCCAGGCCGCCCACTCAGACTTATGGGGGGCAACTCGCACGCCCCGAGTGTTTCCTGGGCTGCCAGGTCACAGAAGCTCTGCACAGACCGTGGCCACTACCCCTGCAGGAGCCGCAGCGTGGGGCAGGAGACGGCCGCACATCTCCGTCCACGTGTCCCGGCTCAAGCAAGAGGCAGAGGAGCTCATCTTCATCCACCTCAGGGCCTGCGATACAGAACTGAGGCATCCAGCTTCATCCTACAGGCCACGATTAACACAGTCAAATTCTGGCTTCTCACGTCCTTTTTCCTGGAAATGTGCTGGGAAGGCACTGGCCCCCAGAGAGTGGTGGCCCCGGAGAGCGGTGGCCCCCGTGATTGAGTTATCGGCCCTGGCGGTCCTCGGTGCTGCTGAAACACGCCGCCTCCTTCTGTCTGGAGCGCAGGCCGAGGGAGAGAGGGCGCCCCGGGACAGAACCCACAGCGGCCTCGGGACCGTCCATGCGTCTAAAAAGACACACTCCCTTTACACGTCTCGAAGCTGCGACTTGGCGGGAGACAAGGGGAAGCGGAAAAGAGAACCCAGAACTATGAGGTCCCTGCATTCCCTTGTCCTCGTGGTTGGAAAAGTCTCTTCCTGATCAAGAGAACGACTAGACGAGGCCTCGGGAGACTGTTTCTCTCTGAATAGCTGCGTGGCCTCGAGGAGGTCACGTACATGGCTCTGAATTTTTGTTCATGAGTACAGCCCAGCCCGCTGTTTCTCATCTCTGGACCTGCCTGTCGAGCCTCCTGGAAAAGGTCCACCACTTCCTTCTCAGATTAGCCTCTCGAATAATTCAGAGGGGGAGCGAGGAAATCCGTGCTGCTCTCCAGACCCCACGCTGCTAGCATCCAGCCGACACTCAGTCCACCGCACACCATTGCTAAGACTTATCCCTGAAAGTGGACGTGGCGCCGCCCAAACGGACTGCGAGCCCACCCGGGAGAGAACCACCGTCAACGAGGGCGCGGCGCCCGCATGCGGCTGTGTTTGCAGGCTGGCCCTTGGCCGCTTGTAGCCCGTCTCACCGGCCCGGAGGGGAGCTGGTTCTGGATGCTGACGGCCTCACGCTGCGGCGCGGCCCGGGGTGAGTGCTGCCCGCGCTGACTCGCAGGGCAGATCCGATTCAAACCCTCTCGGAGGTGCTGAACAGAAGCCACGTCTCCTGCTCTGTGATCCTGATACTGTTCATTTATTCATGACCAAACGTCGGGTAAGGGAGCCTCTCCAAACAGTCGCTCAGCAGAGCCACGGTGCACACGCCGGGCGTCAGCTCTCCCCGTGGCCAGCAGCTGGAATATTCATGCCGGAGTGCTCACCTCACGACTCCCGAAAACCCCGGGACTCGGACGTGACCCCGAGCAGAGCAGGGTCCCGCTTGAGAGAGGAGCAGTGGGTGGGCCTGGGGGCCAGCTGTGGGACGCCCGCCTTGATCAGCAAGGCAAACAAAGGAGCTTTATTTCCTGCTTGGACTTCATACAACGCGGCCTTCCCTCCTCCACCCCCGGCCTCCCTCCCGGTTGAACCTTAACATCGAAAATTCTGTTTCGTGTTTGATTCCAAGAGAACAGAGCAAAATCTGCACATCAACCCGGCTTTCTCCAGGTTCCTTGCAATGTTACAGATACAAAAGATGGCATGCAGAATCCCCACCATTCTCATTTCTGCTTGGGAGAGGAGCAGGGATGCTCCCTACAAGGCTCACGCCAGCCTGGCGCTGCCTTTTAAAGCAGGTATACAAGCCAGCATTTACTCCGCTCCCAATCTGCTTGTGAATCAGGGAGGAAGTCGCTTTGCTGCTGTCCCCCTGGAATGCCAGCCAACGACTTATTATTTTTAGAGCAAAGTTGTGAAAATTCCCTAGGCCTTTCCAGCTCCTCAGGAGAAGGGTGCGATGCAGACAGGTAGCCACCCAGGGGCGCTGACTTCCTTCTTCAGATTTGGGAGGTGTTTCTGCCCAGGAAGCGGATGCGGACAGAGGTGGGTCAGGGGCCAGGGTGCCCCCTGGAGCTGGCCCCGGTGTGGAGGCACCAAGAGCTCAGCCAGTCACCCGTGTCTTTCACCTGCTCCTGTTTCTACTCATTTGCAGGCATTGGTTCCAGCAGCGTCTTGAGTCGCCGACACAGGTCCTCCAGGGACGGACAGAGGTGCAGACAGAGGACTAGGTGGGGGACTGAAGACAGTCTACAATGACAGTCTCTGTCCGGGGGTTCCCTGCGCCCACATCTGGTCCTGACGTAGCTGTGCACTCACCTGGGACCCTGGCACCGGCCAGGTGGCGTGAAAGGGCCTCCCAAATCCCCCCAAAGCTACTTCTTGACACCCCATCTGCCAACCTCAGAGCCCAGGTGTTGCGGGGGCTGCTCTTGCCTGGAGCGCAGGTGCATCGGGCCCCCCATGCAGGCTTTCACCCACGCTCGCTCGGCTGCACCTCTTCCCTTTTAATTTTGTCCGATAAAAAGTTATGAAGTGTCTACCAAGTCACATGCAGTTGAGAGTGCAGGTGTGGCTGCACCCCCTGAAATTTCACGCGGTGCGTCACAGGAAGTGACACAGACGGTGTCCCAAACGCAGCACTCACTAAAGTGACTTTAGTTTCATGCCTCTACACTGAGGACAAAACACGAGTCTGGGGCCCAGACAGGTGGTTCTCAGTGAGAGGAGCCAGCTCTGCCCCTGGGGACATTGTCCACACCGGGAGGCATTTCCGACTGTCAGGACCAGGTTGGGATGTTTACAGCACCCTGTGAGTAGTGACGCGGGGACAGCTAAGTCCACATCTCCAGGGCAGTATGCAGGTGTATGAGAGAAACCTAAGTGGCAAAACCTGAGACTTCAAGAGTAAGAGCCCCAGGGAAATGACCTCACCTTAGCAGCCTGGGTCCGGGACACACCTGTAGTTTCCACTCCAGGTGACCTGGACACGCCCACCAAGGGAGAAGCTCCCACCCTCGTGTACGTTCCAGAATCCATCTGCCCAGGTGAGAGGCAGGCAGGGAGCACAGGCCACACACACGTGCCTTCCCTGGGTGAAATATAACTTCCCCAGCCCACAGGGAGCTTCAACTCGCTGTTTCTACCTTCAATAAACTTGCCGCGTGCTCCTGACCAAATGGCTCTCTCCACCATTTCTTTCTGGACAGACCCCGTGTCTCATCAGGGTGTGTCGCTCACCCTCCCTCCCTGCATCACGTAGAAACCAGGGATTCCAGCAAAGACCCTCTAATGCCCAAGCAGCCCCACCCCAAGACCCAGCATCAACCAGCTCAGAAGACCACAGAACGGCCTTCAGCAGACAACAGCAAGCTGGGAACTGAGCTGCCTGGCTGCTCGGCTGGCGGTCACTGGATGCTGTCACGGCGGAACAGGCCAGGACACGCACGCACGGCGGTGCCCTGCGAGTGCTCTCTGGTGTCTCTCTCTCCCGCAGACGTGAGATGACACACGCTTGTACCCTCCCGCTTCGCAGCTCCGCTGACCATCGCCGCTGCCCCTGCGAGGCGGGCTCCTCCTTCCCAGCCCCAGGACTCGGCCGCTGTCCATCGACTGGAGGGAACAGACACACGCTCCAGGGCGCGGTTAACCGGACTGGCCGCCTCCGGGGCGCCGCTGTCGGCCCGTCTGGAATTAGGTGGGACTATTCTGTTCGGCTGTGTTTTGTTAAGCAAGCAGAATGTAAAGCCTTCACATCTTTGGTGATTGATTAATGACCTTTAAAAGGACCCTGCTAAAGAGAACAATTGAAGACTGAAGACTGGGGGAGCAATTAAAGAGCTCTTGCCTGGCCTTCGCTTATCAAAATGACTCAGACAAGATTTCCACTGGATCACCGCCCCTTCTGCCTTGCCTACTGTCAAATCGTATCCAACGGCCCTGAGAAGACTTTTAGGCACATCAGCAAAATGCCACCCTGAACTTTTAGTGGCAATTACAGGCGGCACGAACATTGGCTGCACAGGGCGGGCTGCACTCCGCCGCGAGTTTCGATCGGCACACGGGGGCCCGCGGCCGGTTCCTGCCGGCCTCACAGGTGCTGGCACGGGCCCATTAGCATTTTCCGGATCAAAGTCGCTCTCGGAAAGGGTAGAGCGAGGCCGCGCTAGTCTCAGAGACGCTTCCTTTGAAACTGCAATTACTCGTGGGCGCCAGGCAATTTGAGGGGCTCAGAGCTAATGCACCAGCACTTTATGCAGAAACCGCACTCACCGCTATAGCTGCCGTTCTTTCCTCCCTGGGACTTCTCTGTCTGGTGAGGATGCCCTGGTTCCTTCTGAGCCTGGTGGTCCTTTCTGCTGCTTCTGGAGAAGGACCCAGGTGGGCGGTGGTCCCAGGCCCCGGCTCATCTGAGACAGAATCTCCTGCTCTTCTCTGGGGCCCAGCTGGCTCCCTGGTCCAGGTGGGAGAAAGAAGATTAAACATTCCTCAGGCATATTTGCTTAGGGGGCTGTTGTTTAAAAGCACCCCCTGCCAAGCGAGGCCCGGAATCTTCTGTCCCTCGAGAGGAGCGAAGCCCATTAACCGACTCCGTGGCCGGTGGCCGACCGCGGCAGGGGTCCCTCTTTCAATCCAGGCGTCCTGGTGGGCAAGGCGCGGCTGTGCTCCTTTCCTCTTCCCTGATAGCCTCTGGTCGTCAGCAGTCAGACCCAAGGTGGAGACACCGGTCCCCTTCTCCCCCCAGCTCAGGGCCGATGAAGGGCAGATTCCGTGTGGACTTTTCAGGAGAGATGACAATGAGTGGGCTGCTGTGACATTTACTTTTCCCAGCCATCCTGTGAGCCCAGATGACTTCTCCCCCACATTTGCAGTTTTGCAGCCCTTTGAGTAACGGGGGTCTTCTCAAAGTGAGTGGGGAGCTTCCTGACCCATTTTCTGGATACGGGCTTCTAGGGGTTTTCCCACTCCATTCTCCCCCTCTCTTGCGGGTTTCTTTTGAGAAGTCCTCTGTCGTTCTTATTCATGTGGCTGGGAGTGCTGCCCCCTCTGGGGCCATTCACGGCTGTCCTCCTTCCCCTGCAGATGGGATGGACGTCCCTGCTGGTTCTCCTCCGTCTTGCTGTCCTCGGGCTTCTTGGATTTGTGGTGTCGTGTCTGTCATTAGCCTGGGAAGCTGTTTGCATTCTTACGTCAGCTCTGTTCTTCTGGCATTTTCTAATGCATATCTGCTGTGCCCTCTGAAGTCGTCTCATGGTTCTTAGATGAGTATCTTTTTATTGTTTGCTTCTAATTTTAATTAGAGACATTCCTATGAATATGTCTTCAAGCTTGATGGGTCTGCCTTCAGCCATTTCCAAACTGAGGAGCCCATCAGAAGCACTCTTCACTGGAAGCTGTCGTGCTCTACATCCAGGGGCCTCCTTTCCATCATTTCTTGGGGATTTTAACGGCGGCTGCAGCTGTCAAGTTCCTTCAGTATCCCTGTTTGCTTTCTCCTGTCGACTGGCGTTTCCCTTTGTCATCACGCCGACAGCCAGGCAACCATCCAGGTGTCGTTCTCGATCACTGGGGACTGCCGGTGGCGGGAAGATCTGAGTGCTCCTTCCGTCACTTTGCCGTGAACACTCAGTTTTTAATCTCCGTTTTTAAGGCTGAAACTGGAAACATCTGAAGTCCGCTGATTAAGTTGGATCTAGTTTTGTGTTTCCAGGCTGGGTTTGATCTGATAGCTTTTGCTGAGTAAACCTGAGGGATATGGGTCTAGAGTTTTCTCTTTTCTCGTGTCCTGTCCGGTGCTGAGAGAAGGTAATGCTGATCATACTCAATGACACTCCCTTTCTCGTCACTTGCAGACAGTCAGTGTGTAGAATTGCTGCTGTGATTTTATGTCTTTGGTGGTCGTTGGTCCCTCCAAAGAGCATCTGCACTTGGTAGAATTTTTTATGAAACCTTTTAACTACAAATTCAGTATTTGTAAAAGGTATAATACTGATCTTTGTTTCTTGAATGATTTTGTATCATTCAGAGTTTCTTCCATTTTTATCTAATCAGTTCAATTTATGAGCATAAAATTATTTCTAACATTGTTATCTTTTTAGTGTCTGAATGATCAGTAGTATCATCCTGTCTTTCATTATTAATATTGAAATTTGCATCCTCTTTTTTCATTCTTCAAATTAGCTAGAGATTTCTCTTTCTTTGATCTTTCATAACATCTACTTTTGCTTTAGTTGACTGTTCTCCGTATTTTCTATCCCACTGATATTTTCCTTTTTATTTTTATTATTTACATCATTCCATTTTCTTTATTTTTCATTTTCTCTTTTTGTCATTCTTATCAAATTGAAGCTTACTGATTGAAAACATTCCTTTTTTCCTTGTGTAGCATATAGTGATATAAAACCTCTGTTTACTGCCTTAGCCTCATCATACCGATTTAGTATATTCTATTTTTATTTTTATTCAGTTGAAGCTATTTTCTTATTTTTTGAAGTGAGTCAGCTCGTGGGTGATTTAGAAGCATGTCATCTAGTTTCAAAATATTTAGAAGTTTTCCAGATATCCTTTTCTCAGGGATTTTTCGCTTAATCTTATTATGGACAGAGATCACGTGTAAATTTCAATTCTCTAAGTTTGTGAGATTTTGTTTCATGGTCTAAAATGTGATCTGTCTTTGGTGGATTAACCACAGGTCTTTGAAATGTTGTATTTTCTTTGTGGCTGACCGGGCGCATGGGACATTAAATAGCGTCTTCCTAAAACATGTCCACTGGGGAAGACGGCTGTCTTTGGAAATAGGATCATCGTTGTAATCAAAGAGGAGAGTGTGTGGCGTGAGGGGGACTGTTTCCTGGTACGAATGTTTGGACACAGGCGCGCAAAGCAGAAAGACTACGCGATGATGAAGGCAAACGTAGCTGGTCAGGGAGGGTCAAGGTCATTAGATACATTCCTCCAGAGCCTTAGCGAGAGCTCAGCTCTGTCGACACCGGTTCAGACATCTGAGCTCCAGAAGTGGGGGGCATTGCTGCTGGAAACCCCCCAGTTGGTGCTAATTAGTTACGGAAACAAATACAGGAGGGTGCCCTATATGCAGGAATAAGGACCAGTTCAGGTCTTTTATATTCTGGCTTATTTTCTAATTGTTCTATAAATTCCTGAGCACGGAGGACTGAAGTGGGAAATATAATTGGACATCTGTCTCTTTCCTTTTTCAATATCCCTCGGAATTCACCTCTGGAGACCTGAAGCTCTGCGTGAGGCGCATCGATTGGGGCACCGATCCTTGAGAACGGGTGACAGCCGGCCGTCACCGCCGGGTCCTCTGCGCGAGAAGCCCGCTTGACTCGGTTGGGAGACGGGACTTGAGCAGCTGCTGGAACTTTCCTGTGGTGTTTGCACCATCTATCAGCTCTCGTCCTCTTCTTCTCAGCTCTCAGGTGACATTATGTGGAGCGTTATCTAGTTCGTGCCTTTTTTTAATCGCCTTCCTCGCTCTCTGTATAAACAGACTTGTTTAGATGGAGTTTGTGTAACAGAATCATTGCTCTTGCTGGATGTCAGCCTACGATTTCGTTCTCCCTTGTTTTTCCCTGTCTCTATTCCATTTTAAGTTGCCTGTTCACTGATATTTTCATATTTCGATGGCTACATCCTGCCCTCGGGCTCTCAGAATCGGATCCCTGCAAACTGTGACCGTCACCGGACAGGGACAAAGGGACATGGCAGGTACGTCATTTCCTACGTGGCAGCAGCAGCTCCCTGACTCGGCCCCTGGCCACAGCAGGGGTTCGCTGTGAGCCTGGGTCGACTGCGGGGCAGTGCAGCACCGGGAGCCAGGCTCCCTGGGGAAAGCCACATGAAAAGCCTCGGGTAGCCCACTTTTGCAGGGACACGTGTGAGGGGACCACCGCGTTCCCGTCCACCTGCTGCGGGACCGCGCAGAACCCTCGGGGGCGGCGAGCATCCTTTCACCAGGGTCTGAAACACACACGGGGAAGAGCCTGCTGGCAGCGTTTACCCTTAAACCGCATCCTTCTTAACGTAGGTCTCTAAGATGTGATGCCGTAGAAACCTTAGCACCCAAGACCTACAGCGTGAACATGCAACCTGCCTCCAGAGTCAGCAGTGTGAGGAAAGCTGGGTGGTGGAACTGGACCGGGGCTGATGTCTGTGTTGAAATGTGTGCCCGGCCCATCAGCTCTCTCTCCCGAGGGAGGCTGACATCCAGACAAGTCTGCTCAGGAAAGCAGAGGACACCCACCCCACCCCTGTCTTCAGGGACGACCTAGCAACCGGAAGACAACCCTCCCGCCCCCGGGGTGACGTCCACCACTGAGGGGATCCCATTAACATGAGATGGAGCCGCACGGTCAAATATCACTCTGTGATCTTTGAAAAATAGATTTACCAAGGGACAAAAGTGCCTCCAAGGGCATGTAAATGATAACCTTATAAGTAAGCACTAGACCTGCAATGGTAAAGAAAGTCATTGGACTATGGACTGATGTTCCCAGTCCCAAAGTTATGATGCTTTTCTGTTCGCGATTAATCAATTCTGGCTGGAAATAGCTTCTCTCTCTCTCTCTCTCTCTCTCTCTCTCTCTCTCTCTCTCTCTCTCTCTCTCTCACACACACACACACACACACAGTCATTCATGAAGCCCAATCAATACAAAACAGTTCTAAATGAAAAATTAATGAAAAGCCAAATTTGGTGCATAATTATGCCGTTCAGCAGATAATAAAAAGCAATTTGCTGACAGAAAAATAAGCCAATAACACACATATGATCCCGCTCCCATCCCTGTTCCAAAGCAAGATCTGGACACACAGCGCGGGAAACGCACCGGGCCTCCGAGGATCTGGGAGCAGGTGACTTAGGTCCCCTGGTCCCGGGGATGCTCCTGACCCCAGAGTGGGCGCTGACCCCACAGATGGCCATGGAATGGCTGTGCTCTGGAGGCCAGATGACTAAGGACCTTAAGTATTTTCTCGCGACACCGAAAACACAAACACACCACATCTGCAACGCAAATCCTAAGTGCATGCAAATATTCAAAACACGCTGAGAGTAAGAAATAAATAACTCGTGGTCTTCTGTGTGAGATTCACCAGTTGGTTCTTCTCTTCCAAAAGGAACCAGTCAGAAGCGCCAGCTGAGTTATGTGAAAGTAGGTACCCTAGCTGAGAGCGAGACTTGCCTGCCTGCTTCATGGAGCAAAGTGCTTTTCTGTGTTAACTCAAGGCCCCCCCATCACAGTGTCCCCTTGAATGTGCTCTTCAGGGGTCAGGGGTCAAGGGCGGCACTGGACCTGGAACCTGGGTCCTTGGGCTTAACGTGGTCCGCAGGCCCTTGTTATCAGCCGCCTGAGCCACCAGGCCGCGCCCCGTGAGCAGATCTTTGGCCTCCCTGCCATGCCCCTGGGGCCATGCCCGGGGGACGAGGGATCTCTGAGGATCCACCCAGCCCCAGAGAGTGCGCTGCCAGCGGTCTGGGGTTGGCCCGGCCCTGTCTCGCCCTTGCCCTCCAGGGATGTCCCTTCAACCACACACCTGCCCAGCTCCGTCCCTCAGCGGCCCTTCTGACAGCCCGGCCTTCCGTCTCCACGCGCTCAACCTCTCCCTGGCGCCTGCAGGCTCACGTCCCCGCTCTCACGGGACGCGGCTACTCCGGCCCCACAGGGAACGTCGTCAGCCCCGGTGTGTACGCACCGCCTGCCGCAGTGCCCCCCTGAAGGCCACTCCAGGCACCGCTCCGACTTCCGATCGGCACGTGGAACCTGCCCGTCCTGCACGCTGCCCCCTCGGGAAGCAGCCCCTCCTTCCAGACACGAAGGCCCTCGCTGTCTCCCTGCTGCCCCCAGCTCTTTAAAAGCCACCGAATTCGACACTTGTCTCCAGCTTTCTGCTACAGCCCGGCCGGGTCTCCATCACCCACCACGAGGACGGACGGCCGAGTGGCGGGTCCTCCTGCTCCCTCCCTGGACCCGCCTGGAAGGCAGGCCCTGCGGGAACCAGAGTCAGATCCGTCCTTCCTTTGGATGCCAGGCTCCCAGCCTCCCGGGAGGGACTCCGGGCCCCCCGGCGTCCCCACACCAGCCTCCCCCGACCGGCTCCAACCCGTCCCCCGACCCACTTCCTCCCGGACCGTCGGTCCCCCGAAACGTGGCCGTGCCCTGTCCGATCCGTCCGCAGCACCCGGCCCGCAGGCGGCGGCCCCCCAGCCTTGGTGAAATGCACGAAGGGGCACCGCCGCACACAGAGATTCTTAATAGTATTTTGATTTTCCCCTCATGGTACAAGGGAGAGGCCGAAGAGAAAGCCCAGACCGCCCGGCTCGCGGGCCGCCTCCCGTCCCGCCCCACACACCGTGGGAACGAGGTTCCGTTCCCAACCGGTGCGCACGCTCCGCAGACTGGACTTGGGTGGGCGGTGCCCGGAGAAAACCTGGAACCCGAGACTCGGCGGCGTCGCAGGTGACACCAGCAGCAGCTCAGCGGGCTGCTGACTAAGTGGCACGTTGGCCCTTCGGCAAATATTCCAGCTGAAAAGCCTCAGCAGGCTCAGCCTCAGCTCCTCGCCAAGGAGGACAGGTTACAATGAACCGTTCAGAAACTCTTCCACATCCTAGTAACCATGCACAAAAATTAATTCAAGCAAAACCTAATTTGGAATAATAATAACAGTCTTCCCTGATGTTTCCTACATTAATCATGGCCAAGACAGTTACCATAGCAGCCCCGTGGGACTTAGTGCAAACAGCGTGCTTCGCTGCAGAGTTCCCTTCCCAGAAGGCTGCTGTCAGGGAAGAGAGGGAGAGACACAGAGACAGAGACAGAGAGACAGACAGACAGACAGGGAGACAGGGAGACAGAGAGACAGAGACAGAAAGAGAGAAACAGAGTAACAGAGAGACAGACAGACAGACAGAGAGACAGGGAGACAGAGAGACAGACAGGGAGACAGACAGAGACATAGACACACAGAGAGACAGACACACAGAGACAGACAGAGACAGGGAGGCAGAGACAGACAGAGACAGAGAGAGAGAGAGACAGAAAGAGAGAAACAGTAACAGAGAGACAGACAGACAGGCAGGCAGGCAGGCAGATAGAGAGACAAGGAGACAGAGAGAGAGACAGAGACAGGGAGATAGACAGAGACAGACAGAGACAGACAGAGAGACAAGGAGACAGAGACAGAGAGACAGAGACAGACAGAAATAGAGAGAGACAGACACAGAGACAGAAAGAGACAGATAGAGACAGAGAGAAACAGAGAGAGAGACAGACGGAGAGACAGACAGATGAAGAGACAGACAGACAGAGAGACAGACATACGGAGAGACAGAGAGAGAGAACGCAGGAACGCCTGTGGGGAGACACAGTCCAGTGGAGGATCAGGCAGGATCAGGGCTCCTGGCCGAGCCCCTCACTTCTAGGGGCCAGAATGAGGTCAGCCGTACCTGTCCCGGAGGGGCCCATGGACATGAAGTCGCGGTGAGGGCCAGACGTCAGTCTCAGGCATTGGGAGACACCTAGAAACAGACAGGGCATGTGGTCTCTGGTATTCATGTTCATGTCCCCGCCTGGGCTGGCAGGGCGACGGCCCCAGTCCTGGAACAAGCTATTCCAGCGGGCAGAGCTCTCGGCCCACGGGGGTCCCATGAGCAGGATGGCAAATCGGACCATCAGACCCCATTCTGTGTCTGCGACACTCCAGCAAATGACCTCTTTCTCACAACCATTACTTCCTCGGTGACCTTGGGGGTGGACCACTCTCCTTGGCAGTGGGGCAACCAGGCACCCCAACACGTCCTGGGAACACAGCGTTGCCGGAGTTGCAAACCCACAAGCTGAAAACTGGAAATGACCGGTCAGCTCCGATGGAGATGGAGGAGCCCGAGGGCTGCTCCTGCAGGGGTGACCGCAGGGAAGGGCCCTGGCCAGACAGTGACTCCTCTGCTCCGGTTATGACCAAAGTTCCTCCTCTGATGATCAGAGACAGTTACTCAATGACCAAATATTAATGAATTACCAATAACTGGTGAAAACCGATGAAGCACCTAAGTAGCACGATGTCATAGTTAATAAAACAGAGAAGCGTTCCCTCTGTTTCACAGTGAGTGAGACAGCGTTGTCAGGTGGTGGGAAGTCAAATGGGCTCCACAGAAGCAAGACAGCCAGGTGGAGGGGTTCCTGTGACACGCGTCTGGGCCAATGACTCGAGAGGCCCCTCCGCACGATGCCCTGGTTCCTTCCGCTCGCTCGAGAGCTCGTCCCCGTCTCAGACTTTGGTGTCTCTTCCCTAAGATCCAGGGCAGTTTTGGAAGCAGGATCCACCTTCCCCAGCTCGCCGGAGACAAGCCCGCAGAGGCCCCCTCGCCTAGGGCCCCTCCAAGACTGATCAGACACTGGGATTCCTCCGGGCGCTATCGCTGCGGAATCTGCCTGCTGGACGCGAGAGGCTGGGATCAGAATGGCTCTAAACGCCCATGACATATCCCGTCGCATCGGTGAGTTTAAAATCATCCAGGTTTCTCTGGACACAGCTGAAGACTCACGCGCAGCCGAGGAGTGTGGCTGAGAGGCCCGTCCTCTCCCTCCAGCGTCCCGACGCCGCCGCTGCCAACGGGGTCAGCCCAGCACGCGGACGGACGGGTTGAGTCTCGGCCAGACGAGCTCCCACGCCTGCAGACGCTGCTCCCACCTCTTTTTGGTCACACCTGTCCCAGTCGGTCCTCTCCCTCCTCAGCCTGGGCATCGCTGATCTGGTCACCGTGTCCATAATACGTTGTCATTTTCAGATGTCTGCATAAATAGAGCAATTTGGTGCATAAACTGGGGGGCTCTTGCCCTCAGCATCACCCTCCAGAGAGGCGTCCGTGTTATTCATCGCAATCCCGAGGGGTCTCGCTGAGCCGCGCTCCGGGGCAATGACCCCTCGGCCGTGGCGGCGGTCAGTCACCTCTTACTACTGACACATGACTTTCCAGTCTGGGAAGATGAGGTTCTATTTCTCTGGACGAAACACCCCAGAGTACAGATGCTGGGTCAGAGGGTAATTGCATGTTTCAGTCTAGAAAAAAATTGTCAGACTTATTTCAGAATGTCTGTATCAAAATATTCCTACCAGCAGAGTGTGAGGGGTGCCCTTTCTCTGCACTCGGTGCCTTCTTTATTCATTCATGTTTTGCAGAGTTGAGCTTTATTTTAAATAATTTTTATTGAAGTTACATTGCATTAAACATTTTATGATGTTCGGGGCTGCAGCATTATGTATGTATGTGTGTCTGTACACACATACACATCTGCACATTAATGCAGACTGTAAGAGGTTTAAAATCCAATTCCGTCTCTGCCATGTAATGACTCCTCTCACCTGATTTACCTCCGCCCCCATACACCTTCCGTTTCCTTTCCAGTGGCCACTAATTTGGTCTAATCATCCAAGAGCTTTTTTTGTTTTATTTAATCCATTAGCATGTTGATTTCTCTGCAGACCGCAAGTCAGTGAAATCATGCGGTGACTTTCTCCTTCTGACTTAGCTCGCTCAGCACAACGCCCGTACGTTCCACCTGTCCTGTTGCACGTGGCAGACTTGCATCTTCCCGGTGCCGCCGTCGCCATGCGGACCACCCCTGTCGGCCCTTGGCCCTTGCAAGTAACGCTGCCCCGAGGACGGAGAGCTGACATCGCATCCAAATAATGGTTTTGTGTGTTTGGAGTCAGAACTCAGAAGAGAGAGAATCCGGGTTATGTGGAATGTCTGTGTTTAATTTCCGACGCGCTGCCATACGGTTTCCGCAGTGGCCGACCCCAAATTCGCGCCACCCCCAGGAGCCAAGAGCCGCCTCTCCTCTGCCTCCGCCCCACCGCGCTTCTGGACTTTCGGACAATAGCCTTCTCACAGGGGTGAGGTGATCGCTCTTTGTTCTTTTGATTCCCGTTTCCCTAATCGCAAGAGATGAGACACCCCTTTGCCTGTGCCTGAGGGCACTGGCGTGTCCTCCTTGGAGACATGACCGCTCAGATCCCCGTTTTCGGTCAGGCTGCTGGCTTCCTGTCGTTGGACGTGTGTGTATGTATGTATGTATGTTAGGTGCTGACCCCTTGGTGACCGCATGGCGTGGAGTCAGCTTTCCCAGTCAGTAGGATGCCTTTCGTTTTGGATAAAAGCTTTTTCATCGGACAGGAGCGTTTTAGTCTCACGTAGTCCCATTTGTTTATTTTGACTTTTGTTTCCCTGGTCGTAAGAATTGAGTCCCCACAGCCCTCTCCAGGCCCCGGTCCAGGCGTGTATCCCCCACGTTTTCTCCTCTGTATTCGATGGTCTCGCGTCTTGTATCTGCGTCTTTTCTCCACGTTGAACCAACTCCCATGTGTGCTGTCGGACCCCAGTCCAGTGTCCTCTCGGCACGCAGCTGCCCAGTGTTCCCAGCGTGTCTGTTGGAACCGGCCTTGCTTCCTCTCCTGTCCTTTCCTGTCCGGAGCGGTCGCTCAGCGTCCGGACGTGCCTGCGAGTATTATGGGACATCACTCCGCTGCACTAGGCCACACGTCCGTGGTCATTCAGCTGCTGATGTGATCACGGCCACTTGCCGGAGAGATGGACTCCGGAGTGTGAGGGCTCCACTTCGTTTTTTTCTCTCAGGCTTATCTTTGCTTTTCGGGCATTTTACTTCCAAATACACGTCATGATTTTCCGAATCCATCTCCGTGAAGAATGCCAGTGGAGTTTGAACGCGATTGCATTTAGTCTGTATTGTGGTAATAGGGCCATTTTAACCATGTTAATTCTTCCCTCCATGGGCCCAGAATATCGAACCATTTCTTTGTGTCCTCTGGTTCTTTCTACAATGTCTTATCATTTTACACAGAACGTTCATTTCTCGGGTTCAGTGTATTCCCTGGTATTTGGTTCACGTCGTGTGACTGCAGATGAGATGTTTTCCTGGAGCTGTTTGTTGTTTTCACGTCCAGCGCAGCTGTCTGTCCCCACGTCCACACCTCATCTCCACCCGTCTCCACACACACATCTCTCTCTGCTCAGACTTCGTCCCTCTGTCCATGGCACCTGGGGATGTCCCCAAGCGCAGCGGAGGAGCGGGCAGCCCTGCGCCCCGACTGTGCTTCCCCACATGGTCAGAGCAGCACGGCCACAGGCCCCACTGCAGACCGGCCCGGCCGTGAGTTGGCAGGAGCTCACCTCCTCTGCACCTGCGTTCCCACACTGCAGAGAGGACACTCAGAGAACCTCCCTCTGGGGTTGGTCCTAGGGACGGGGCACCCGGCACCCAGAACCAGGTCATGTGCGGGACTGGCCCCCTCACCACCGACACCCTATCAGACACAGGAAGCATCTCCTGTCTGCGGACGAAGGTGATTCCCAAAGTGCCGGTGGCCCGGAAAGTCACAGAAAAGGGACATGGGGAGGGGACGCTCGTGGCCAGAGGGCACCCGCGCCAGGGACAGCAGCTGTGGCCTCACAGGAGGACCTGCAGGAACTGGGGGTGCGGGGGAGGCACCCAAGCACACCGCAGCTTGCAGGAGGCCTGCAGCCCCAAGGCGGGAGGAGCAGGCTGAGCTCCCAGCTCCTGGGCCAGTCTCCCTCGGGGTGGACAGCCGCCCCGCTTCCCGAATGTGGGGCGGGAAGGGGACATCGCAGGGACAGAGGTCGGGGAAAGAGACATGTGCAGACGGGCTCTGGGTGGAGGAGCGGACGGCGGGGCACCCTGGAGGTCCGGGACAGCTCTGCGCCTGCCCTTCCGCGGCGACCCCTGGGGCCCTGGCCTGAGAGTCCAAGGCCATTGGCGCGCACTCTGCTCTGTCCCCGCTGCCCGGCGGGCCTGCTCGGCAAGGAGCAGGAGCCGCGAAAGCGCGCGTGCCCGAGGCTCGCCCACATTTGCGTGCGGCTTTGAGCGAATGTGAAATTAGGAGCAGAGGCCACTCCGCAGGGAGCAGAGGCACCTGTGAGAACATCGCAGCCGCGGGCAGGTCACCGTGAGCCCAGACACCAGCACGGGCCCCCGCTGCCGGGCGAGCTGTGGAAACAGGGAGGGAAGGGCAGTGTGCGGGACATCCTCGCTGGCGCAGCACAGCAACCAGTCGCCAGGCTGCCCGCCCGGCACACGGTCCGGCCTCAGCTGCCGGAGTCCAGCACGACCGCGCCTCCCCGTCGCACCTGACACCGGCCCCTGCGTCAGGCGGGATGGAGTGACTCGGCGGAGCGGCCCTCGGCTGAGAGAGACCTGCTTTCCACCAGGGTCTCGACGCGCAGGCCAGGTCTGAAAATGAGACACAAGAGATTGAAGGTGTGCTCTCTGCAGCCAACCGAGTGTCCGGTCCAGGCCCCGCCCGAAAGTCCCCTCCCTGGTCATCCCCGCCCCCGGGCGGCCAAACACACCAGGACACATCGTGCCCCTGCCGGCGGGGTCCCGGTCCCCGTCCCTCCTGTGGGGACAACAGGTGTCTGGGATGGGGCTGCAGACGCACGAGCCCAGTGATGCCGCCGTTGGCTTGAACCGTGTGCAAATCCGGGCTTTAAAAAGTGCCAGTCGGTTTACTATTCATGACACAGCAGGTGTGTCTCCCGTGAGACGAGTCAGAGCCGAGTGCCGGGGAGCCCGGTGCCGGGGGGCCCACCCAGACCCCGTCCGGGTCTCCAAGAGCAAACGCGGCCCTGGCGCTGAGCCTGCCTGGCCTTCATCTTCCCGGTGGCCGCCACTCATGACACATGACACGTGTCTCCAGGTCACGCGAAACACAAACACGCTCCCGGGAGCGCTGCCGCGTCGTCCTCCGAAGGAGCAGCTCCCTTAGCCGTCAGGCTGTCAGCGGGCCCTGTCCTGCCCTCTTCCCGACGTCCCTCGCTGGCGGCGCCCTTCGCCTCGGGTGTCTGGTGCCGGGGAAGCAAGGATGGCGGGGGCGCCCTCCTGCCCCACAGCCGTGTGAGGCCGTCCCTGTGGGGTCCCCAACACGGCTGCTGTCGCGAGTCCCGGAGCCCTGGACTGCGGGCCGCAGGAACTGGCTTTTCTCTGCGCGGCCGGGCGTCTGTCCCGTCTTGCTCACCGGGACATTGAGAGGCAGGACAAAAGCATCATAGCCATAATTTTCTGCAGCAAAAACATAAAGATATTTAACCAAGAGAAAATGAAACTTATGCAGGGATTTCCCCAGCCCCAGAGAGTACTGACAGCGGCCACTGTCTGAGGCGGCCCGGCGGGCACTCCGGCGATGACAGGCGGAGACGGCGCTGTCCCTGCTGCCTTTCAGAGGCACTGGGGGTGGACCCGGGGCGTGGCTCGCACCACAACTTTCATCCGTCCTCACGCCAGGCCACTGCATCCGGGTGAGGCCGCGCTTTCCCGGCCGCTCCGGCGCCTGGACGGACGCTCTCCTCGCCGCAGGGGACAGCAGCCCGGGACGGCCGCGGCGAACCAGAGGGAAGCGCGGTGAGGAAGCAGCACCTGGGAGCGTGTGTCCCGCGGGGAGAGAAACGTGCGGGAGCAGGGAGGCGGCTCCTCCAGGTCAGCGCGGACGGCGCAGGCCGCCTCCGCCCTGCACGGCTGCCCCGAAAGTGAAAACGGGATCTGAGAGACGCGCACCCACGTTCCGCCGCATCTTTCACAACAGCCCCCAGGCGGGCGCAGCCCTGAAAGAGGACCCGGCAAAGCCAAACGGGCCACGTGCCCAGGGACGCTCTGCGGCCGAACACAGAGACCCTGCCACTTACGAGGACGAGGGTCCACCTCAAGGACATCAGCTCGTGAAGTAACCTGGCACAAGGGACAAACACGGTCCCATCGCACCTACGGAGCAGCGAAGGGTGTCCGAGGCAGAGACAGGAGCGGGTCCGAACGGGACGGTTTCCGTGCGGCGAGATGAGAGTTCTGGGACTCGGCCGCACAGCGCTGGTGGGTGGTACAGCCTGCCGGACACCCGTGCGGGTGGGCGGAGGGGTGTAAACATCTGTGATTGTTTGTCACGGAGGTTTGTCTGTGTGGCCGGGTGACATGCAGGCCCTGTGTCCTCTCCAGAGCGGCGCGCGGGGACCAGGCTTTGCGAGCGAACTCGGCGGTAGCATCTTCGTGCGTCTCGGCTCTGAAACGCCCGCCCTCTAGTATTAGCAGAACCACGGCCAGGCCGCGCCCAGAAGGTCACCGTCCTCACGCTGTACGTCCTCAGACCCCGAGGGCCGCACAGACGTGGGGGTGAGGGTGCAGCAGGCAGGGCGATGCTTCGCTGTTCCCGCCGTCTCACAGGTGGCCCTGCCCCTTCGCCAGGCGCAGTCACGTCCCCGCACTGGGCGGCAGCGCTGTCGACCTCCCACACACACGTGCCCCCAAGAAGAGTGTCTGCTGAGTCGGACGGAGCCCGAGTCATGGTGCCCGGCAGCCAGGAGGCGCCATCGCGTGCAGATGTCCCCCTGGAGGGGACACATTTGTCATCACACTTTCATTTACATGCGGAAGGACTATTTTGCTGCTCTCGGTCTTCAAAACAACTGCCTTTCAGAGGCTGAGAAGGTGACTGATCGGAGCGCAACAGGCTACGACGTTGTCTGGTCCACCCCGTCGCCTCGCTCTGCTGACAAACTAACAGGCCCCGGGAACGACGAAGCGGGGCGCCGGCCTTCCTTGCACCCTCGGCAGGCACGAAGGGTGAGGCTGAGCAGTTTCTAGCTCAGAGGAAGGGAGGGAAGTGCCCCTGAAGGGCAGCCGCCCTACCTCCTTTCCCACCGCGTTTGCAAGTCCCGTTTCCACGAGTGACGAACACACCTGCATAAACCACGACGCTTCTGCCCCCTGCGCAGAGCTCTGACGTGTCCACGCCGCCCGCCGGCTGCACAATGGGAGAACGTGAAGGACAGAGGCTGACACGGCCGTCAGGTGGGAGCAGCTGGGGCGGGGGGCTGGGGCTGGGGCTGCGGGTGTGGGTGCAGGTTGGGGGAGCCTGAAGGGCGGATGAGGCAGGAGGAGCTGGAGGGCCGGGCGTGGGCCACTGACAGCTTCCTGGGGCTCCTGGCTCTAAAGCCCACCTTCCCTTCCTTCCTTCCGAGCGCCCCAGTCAAGACAAGGCCTCTTTGAGGAAGTCTGTCCTCCCCGACCCCATAGAACATCATCAGACCCTGTACGTGTCCCCCACAGCCAGGGGAGGCCACAGCTGGAATCTTAGGACTGTCCCCTCTCTCCGCCATGCAGGGTAGGGGGGTCATGCGCGCACCCTTGTTGGAAAATTCCAGAACAAATTCATACAGGCTTTGCTGCGTCAGGGCCGGGTTACCTGCGTGGGGACGCTTCGGCGTGGAAGGGGTTCCGCAAGCATCTGCTGCCGTGCTCTGGGCCTCTGGCACCTGTCCAGGGGCAGGAACCCGTCTGGATGGGGACGCACTCCTCGGGGACACACCATTCTATTTCCAAGCATGAGCTCAACTCCCGCAGGCCTCCTGGAAGCCCGACACGGGGCCCCTCCAGTCACCCGCAGCGTCTCGTCACACGGGGCCCCACCCCGGGACTCACAGGTCCCTGCGCAGAAGCAGCTGGTGCCCGTGAAACAGGATCGAGTGTTACGAGCTGGTCACGCTCCTCACCCCATTCTGCATCGGGACCAAGACCTCATTAGTGAGCGGCCTGTCATGAGGACGCGTCCGCTTCATTTAGATGCTGTGGGCAGGCCTCCTCCTGCCACCCGGGCTCAGCCCTCACCCCGCTGGACGAGCCCCTCGTTCTCCAGCGCCTCCAACAGGAGTCGGTCCTCCTGCCTGCCACGCTGCTCCCTCGGCGCTCCCCTCACCCTTCCACCCACACCCCGAGCGCCTCGGGGAGACAGCCCTCTATGAAGCACCCAGCGCCCGGCCCTGGGCTCCCACAGGCCCTGAACCCACTGAGGGCACTGCCCAACCTGGTCCCTGTCGACCCTCCCTGTGCAAGGGGCATGGCCTGGGTGGGCGCAGGGCCCCCTGGGGTCCACCCCAGGGTCTGGGTGGGCGCAGGGCCCCCTGGAGTCCGCCCCAGGGCAGTGCTGGCCGGCACGCCCACTGGCGGAACAAACATGCTGTGAACACCGGCCTCTCGCCCCTGCATGTGACGCACCCCGGGGAGAAGCGCAGCGGGCACCCGGGTTTCATGAGACTCCTGCCAGCACTGCCTGCTGACCCGGAGACCCGTTCAAAATGATGGAAAATCCGCCAAGAGTGACCCCGTCTCCCGAGAGTTGGGAAATGGCAGCCGCCCGCTGAGGAGAGAGGACGCGTAATGAGAAGACGGGGTGACTGGACACACGCTTTCTCTGACAGGCAGGCCCCTCCCCTCTCAGGGGGACCCGCAGCCGAGACCCCGGACCTGGCGCGACTCCGCCCCGTCGAGTCCTCACCAACAGGCAGGTGGGGCGGCTTCCGTTCAGCCCGCTGGGAACTGACGTCCTCGGTCTGGAAACGTGCCCCCTCGTGGGACACGGGTCACCTCGTGGTTCACACTCAGCGGGACCCAGTGCCCACCGCCTGGGCAGGGGCCCTGTTGCCCCTGTCACATCGCCCGAAGCTCAGGGACGGCGCGGACTCCAGGGGACCCGAGGCCTGGGGTGGCGGCAGGGGCGGGCAGCAGCAAAAGGAAAGTGTCCGCTGTGTCGGGAGGTCAGGACCTTCATGAGCCAAAGCACAGGGTGGATGAGGGTGCAGCGACCCCGCGAGGGCACCGGAGATGCAGGCAGACCAGCCCGGGGCCCTGGGAAGACCCGGACGTTACCCCGGTGTCCCGGTGACGTGATGCCTGCTTCCGGAAGCTTCCCACCCAAACATGAGCGATGTTGGGCATGAGGACGAGCGTCCATCAGGGCAGCGACCAGGACGTGGTCACCCGTGTCGCTGACCCCCGAGTGTACAGCCTCAGTGCGATCGGACCAGGACAGGCAAGTGGTGGAGGAGACGGGTTCTAGGCACAGGACGCCCTGGACCGGCAGGGCTGGCCCCTCTCCCTGGCCTGCAGGCGACGGCGCCTTTGCAGCTGGTCACCGGGCTCAGGGGTCCACACCCCGACTCCCCGTTGGGTGAGAGAGTTTGCGTCTCCTGCGAGTGGCAGGCTGGTCGGGGACCCGGTCTCGGCCCCCATCTTCCCAGAGACTCACGGCGAAGACCAGGAGGTCCGGCTCCCTGTGGGGACACCGGGCTCCTGTTTCTTCTGGGGACGGGGTGGGGGCAGGCGGGCATGTCGGGGCGTCTGACGCGCTGCGGGGGGCGCTGCATCCCCACCGCCCGCCCTGCCAGCTCACCTGACCGCAGGCGCACAGCGTGAACGGGGCAGGTGACAGCGACGGCCTGCGGACACAGCTCCTGCGAGGCAGGCGGCACTGACTCGACCTCCGACTGCGCCCTGGAAGCGCCTCGCGTCTTCTCCTCTGTCCCCACAGGACCCCGCCGGGCTGGGTGATGCACAGATCCTGCCTCTGGAAAACGGAAGTGCACCTCTGAGGAGAAAGCGCGTTTGACCCCGTTCTGGGCCTCCGAGGCCAGAGGGCTATAAAGGCCCCTCGGGGAGGCCCTGCACTGGCCAGACCCCTGGCACCTCCCTGGCCCCCTGGGGGGCGTCACCTGCCCCTAAGTGACCGTGGGATGTGCCCAGGGAGGCTGCTGGGGGAGCCCCACCAGAGGGGACTGTCCCTCTGTCTTGCTCAGACCTAACAGAGTCCCCCGGTGGGCGCAGGGCGCAGGCCTGGGCAGCGGCCAGAGGCGTGAGGCCCACCCTGGCCGGACACAGAGGCAGGGCAAGGACACCGTGTGGCCCCGGTCGGTGACCACCCCGCGTGTCTTGCCCGTGTTTCCAATAGGGAAGCTGTGACGCGTCGCCCGAGGGCCGAGAGTCGTTCCAGTGCAGCCTCTTCCAGTGCCGGCTTCTCGGGGCACGTGCGGGGCCAGCAGCCCTCCCGGGGCTGTGCCGGTCACACGCATCCTTGCGGGTTCTGCCACAGTGCATCTTCACGCCGGGCCACTGGCCTCTGCAGTTCCGATGGGCCGGGAGCCAGAGGCGCCCGCGGAGGCCTTGACGCTCGGGAGATGGAGAGATGACTTCTGGTGAAAGACAAGTAAACATGACAAGAGCATCAAAGAGGCACAGAGCGGGCATGGAAAGGCGGGACGCCACACTGTCCCTCCCGGGCCGGCCCCAGAGCGCCGGGGCCAGCACGAGGCCCCCAGAGGAGGCTCGTGTACAGGGACAAAGGACAAAGTGGGGACACACAAGGAGGGCAAGGTGGGTGGTGGCTGGTCATGGGGCTGCGGGCTCAGCCTGCAGACCCCTGACCTGGGGTCCGGCACTGCCCGTGGGAGCTGGAGACAATGCGGCCCCTCCCAGGCTTGAAGGCCAGCATCGCCTGCACCGCCCGTCATACCAACCCTGCAGAGGAGAGGCAGGTGCAGGGCCCCACGCCCCATTGGAAGGGACCTGCACCACTGGACCACAGGAGGGCCAGGGTTGAAGACGCTCCTGGGCTCGGAATGGGGACCGGCCAGGATGTGGGAGAAGCGGGGGTGACAGGCTGGGAGGCACAGAGCCTGACATTACTCAGTCACAGGGTCCAGAGGCAAAGGTCGGCTCCAGAGAGGACATTGCCACCTGGCCCCTGCAGATGGACGCGAGGCTGTGTGGCCTCCGCTGTGGACGGCCACGCGGGGGCTGCAGACGGCCTGGGAGAGGCCTCTGGCACCTGCCCCTGCACACGGACGCCCGCCGACCGACCATCTTCACAGACACCTTCCACGGACTAAAGAGATTTATTATTTAAAGCATGTCTTAAAATAGCCTTGCCTCGATCGATGGGAAGCCGGCACTGGAGGTGCGGGAGCAAGAGTTCACACTCACACACTTCCTAACGGAAAGCTCGCGCTGCGCTTGCAACCGCCCCTCTCGGCCAAAAGCAAAATCTTTAAAAACAGAAGAGTGGACATCGGCCTAGGACAAGCCACCACCCAGACTTGGGGAGACAGCAGTAGCGAGGCAGGAGCCAGAGTGTCTGCTGGTTAAGAAGTCGGGGTGCTCAGCACGGCCCTCACCGTGGCCTCCCTGCAGCAGACATTCCTGCCTGGCATGAGGCAGACCTGCACCCCTGTTTGTCGTCCTGGTAACCCCCTCCTTCCCAGGCCTCCGCCCAGGCTGGGGTGCCCTGCCGGGCCCAGCCGGAGGGTCCCCTCGGCCACCCGTCCAGGGCTCTGAGGTCAGCACCCAGCATTCGTCCAGAGGAGAAGCGGCCTCTCTGACAGTCTGGGCGGGATCCCGCCCAAGCACCTCTCTTTCCTGTGAACCTGACAGTAAGCGTGACCCCCAAAGAGGAAAGACGTTTAAGCCACCTCTGCAGAGACAATCGTCAGGCAGTTGAGCCGGGAACATTCCCTGGCCCCCTGCACGGTGGAAACGCTGGGCCCTGCCCAGAACGTGCAAGTGTTTTAATTCTAACAATGAGCTTAAAGCCGTTACTCTAAAAATAGCTTATATTGAAAAAGGAAGTGGGGCTCCACGATGACATGAAAGGCTCCCTCCTTCACCGGAGGCGCAGCTTTGTCTTCAGAAGCCAGACAAGCACACAACCGAAGCGGTCAGGTGAGCACCCTGCAGAGCCCGCGCGTCAGCACAGGTGACCGTCGTGTGTCCATCGAAGACACGGCATTGTCACCAGCACGACGCACGACAGCGGATGGCTCCGAGCGCATCCCGTGGAGGAGAACTCAGCCGGTCCCGGAGAAGAGGCCCCTCGCCAAACTGGGCTCCCACGTTAGAGGGAGACGACAGCCAACGGCGGGCAGGGGGCCCCACACAGCCAGGGTGCTCGGGCCTTGTTCCCCAGCATCACCCGTGGGTAACACAGGCCGGAACACGCTCCGCGAGGGCGTGTGGGCCGCCCAGGCCGCCGGAGCCCCGGACCCGAGGGGTTCGCGGGACGGCACGTTCCTTCTTGCTCCCGTGTGTGTGCCTTTCTGGCTCCAGCGAACCGAGTCAGACCCAGGACTGGAGGACTCTTATAAGAAATAAGCGGTCACGAAAAAATGGGGTAACTACTTGGGGTTTAAAATGTGCGAGCATGTGATTCCAGAGTTTGGGAATGAAAAGGTGCTCACATTAATGCCATTTAAAAGAATGAGGAACAGCTCCAACCTGGCGTGTCAGCCCGTATGTGACTCAAACATGGAAGAGGCTTGCGCGCAGCCCCACCCGCTTTAGGAAGCAGGGGGACCTTGCGGAGACGCGCGTCTGAGGGGCCGGGGCTGGGAAGCGTCTCTCACAAACCGCTTTCACACACAGTGAAAACATTTCGAGCTTCAGCAGCATAAATAAGCAAAATGGAAAAAATATTATTGTAGTGTTTACCAACAGATCTATAATTACAAAATAAATTAACCATGAAATGAAACATCTTAGGGTTTCTGCAATATTGCTAAGAAACTTTGGGTGTTTCTGGGTTGTTGTTTTTTTCCAAATTATTTCTGGGAGAGCTGGAAATCCGCGAGGAGCCTGGTGGTGCGCTCTGAACGGGATCTGCGCCCGAGTGAAGGCTGGCGCGGGCGGTCAGTGCAGACAGGAGGCCGGAGGGGAGCGCGGGTGGACGCGGGTCAGGAGCAGGCCTCCCGTGTGATGAGCGACGGTTTTGAAGAGCCAGACATCTTTCTATCCTGTGCGAAGCCCTGACCCCCAGCTCGATTCCGTGCAAACTCCCGCCTTTCCAGCCGAGGCCCCGCCTGGCCCGCGCCCTCCGCCCTGACCACTTGGTCTCGGAGAGTCCACGGGACGTGGAGCCGGGAGCTCGCCCGAGCTCTGAGCCCACAGCCAGGCGGCAGCAAGCTCGGGACAGAAGTGTCCCTGTGGGAAACGTGGCGGCCAGGCCTTTGCTTCAGGGAGAAAGGACATCAAACCAAGTCTCATGGGAAAAATCCGCCATCCTCTGAAAACTGTCTGAAACTGCAGTGGCAGTGACGGGACATCTGAGTCTCTCCTGGCCTGGCCCGGCCCTGTGCTCCTTTCCAACCGGCCTTCATCTATTTGCGCTAGGATTTCGGCTCTCCGTGCACACCTGCTCCTGCGCACCTGCCCTTTGTCGTCGGCAGATGTGACTGGAGCACACAGGCACCCAGCTGCCGGCGGAAAAACACCCCCGGGGCGCTCATCACATGGGGGGCGCCGAGGAGCTCTCCGGTCTCCTCCGTCTGAGTGCTGCCCCCCGAGCAGCGCCCCGACCTCCGGCAGCCAGGAGGGAGGTGTCACCAGGCGTCTCCGGCCACCGCGACTTCACAAAGGACAATTGCAAGTGGGTTAGCAGGGACGTCAGTGAGGGCAGGACTCATTAACACTACAGGATCCAAACGTGTTTAACATGAAATTATGTTCCTGCTCGAAGGCCATCAGGGAAATGCAAATGAAAACAACAACGAGACATCACCTGACACCTGAAAGACTGGCTATTACCCAAAGGTCTGGAGACAACAACGCCGGCGAGGACGTGGAGAGAAGGGAACACTTCTGCGCTGTGGGTGGGCGTGCAGATTGGTGCAGCCCCACGGAGAACAGTGTGGAGATTCCTCAAAAGGTTGATGATGGAAATCCCATATGAACCATGCATCCCACTTCTGGATGTGGACGCAAAAGGTACAGAAACACCCATCCTCAGAGATGCCCCCATGTTCACTGCGGCCTGTTCACAGCAGCTGAGAACTGGAAACCACCTCAGTGCCCACGTCAGATGACAGATGAAGAAGATGTGGTCCATACACACAGTGGACACTGCACAGCCCTGAGAAGGGATGAGCCCCTGTCATCTGGTGATGCATGGAGGGCAGGTGTGCTGAAAAAATGTCTGAGGAAGGGGAACCTTTACATGTGAGTTTATTTTAATGTGTGGAACAGCGTTACTGCAGTAAAAAACTGGAGAAGGAAAGACGAAAGCATTGGACTTGCAGCATGAGAGCACACGTGTCGTGGCCCAGCCTGGACTCGCACTGAGGCCTTCCCTTCCAGAGTGGCACCCGGAGGGTCCTTCCTCCGTGACCTCCAGCCGCTGCCTAGCAGGTAGGGATGTGGTTTTAGCTCCTTGGCTGGTGAGTGAGACCATCGGGCCTTGTCTTCCTCTGGCTTCCCCCACAGCCTGCAGGGCTTCGTGTTGTTGAGAGTGGCGGGATCATCTGTCGCTGCAGCGGAAATGTGCTCCGTTGTATGTGCACACCGCGTCTCCGTCCACTCAGGACAGTCTCACAGGGAAGGACGGAAGGAGAAACGGAGAGCGACAGGGAGGAAGGAGGAGGAAGAAAGAAACCTCCCTGCACCAGCAGCTGCTGGGACGTTCACCCCGGGGCTGGACAACAGCGCATGAGTCATGCCCCAGAGTAGTGACGGGGACCCACTGTGTCCCACAGAGATGTGCGGACCCTCCTGCAGACGGGCCTTGAGTGGAAGGTGCCAGCTGCAAAAGAGAGCCCGCGGCCCACTCAGGAGGTCCGGCCAGGCTCACAGCCTGTGGTCAGACAGGAGGAGGGGACACCAGGGCCTCAGCTGGCAGGGACACAGGCAGCTTCTGCGGTGACAGTGGTCTCAACTCCAGGCACAGATTCGTGCAGATTCCTTAACCGGCACCCTTCAAGTGTGTGTGCATATTTAAGCTCAATTAAAAGGTTCTCCAAAGAAAGTACCGTTAAATATTTGTGGGTTCATTTTGTAGGAGTGGACTTCATAGCATCATAGGGAAGGAGGAAGATACAAAGGGAAAATTCCTCTGCTCTGTTACCAAGAGGCTGCCGTGGAGACAGAATCAGGGGTTCTCACCAGGCTCTCTATAAACAGACAATCATCTCAGCATCGACTCAAACAGCGAAAGCAGGGAACAGCTCAGATGTCCTCCACCTTGAGTGCGTTAAAAGGCGGTGGTCTGTACTCCGGGTGAGCTGTCTCCATGAAAAGCACTCTGGAGAGTTGTCTCCATGATGGGAGGTGTCCACGCCGTGCGACGGACAAGAGTGCAGACTCATCGCTAAGCACACACGCGTGTGCCCAAGAGGTGGGAAGCGTCAAAACATCACTGCCCGTCTCAGGTGCAGGCCTGGGGCTCCTGTGTCCGGTTTTCCCTTTTCAATGGACTGCATTTTGCCCTGAATTTCTACATAGCAGAGCACCCACGTTCAGGAAAAAACGAGACGCCACTGAGGAGCAATCTCAAGGTGAGCACTAAGAACTCTGGGCTTTGCCTTGGGAAATAAAACGTCTTCATCATGTGAAGGAAAATTGCAGGCCTTCCAACTCCTTGCAAATAAAAGCACTTGGAAATAACCCTCAAACAGCCTTGTGTTCAGAAGTCACTTCCTCCCCCGCCGCCCACAGGCCTGCGTGGACCCGAGACGCCAGACATTCACGGGAAGGAGAAGCTGCCCCAGACGTCATCGCAGAGATCCATCAGCAAGTGCGTGCTCGGGACCAACCGTTCTGTGCGCATGTGGGTGGGCACTGAAGACGAACAGCCACGCCCACGGGACCCCGAGACAGTGGACTAGAGGCGTCATCGGACAATCACAGGAAGAGGAGAGGACTGAGACAGGCTCCCACCATGCCAGGGCCCCTCGGAGCCACCCTGAGTGCCAGGCACACTTTCCTGATGCATCTGTCCCACACTGGACACCCCTGGGTGAGAGGTGCTGACCCTGAGCTTTCAGAGCCGAGCGTCCCGACAGGCTCAGGCAGGGTGGAGCCCGGCCTCCAGTGGCGCTAGAATTTAGAGGCTGCTCCTGCACACGGGGACGGGGACAGCTGGCGGAGGAGGGCTGCTAACCCAGTCACTGCAGCTGCTGACTTCCCCTCAGGTCCCAGGAGTTGACCCCGGGCAGTTGGCACCTCTGTCTCCTCCTGAGGCTCTGAGGTCAGGACTCCGTCTGAGTGCAGCCCTGGGAGGTGGGGGGCCCATCACGCTCCAGGCAGAAGCAGGTGGCGTGGCCTTGGGAGGAAGCAAGGAGAGGGGACACTTCAGACCCAAGTCTGCTGTGGGGCAGGGGCTGGACCTGGGGACAGAGGGGTGAGCGTTTGGGAACTGTGCTGTCTAGACACGTAGTCCTCCCGTCCAGGGGTCCTCCCTGCCGAGGCTGCGATGGCAGCCAGGCCTTCCAGGACCCCGAGTGCTAACCTCCGCACCGTCCCCCTGACTTGGGGTGTCCTGCCTCTACAGCAGTCTAAGACCTGGACCCTCACCCCAGCAGCGCCCCTGCCTTATGCAGCAAACACCCGCCGGGCGGCTTCCACAGCCGGGGGTGCACAGCCGTCAGGGGACGCAGCCCTGAGACACAGGCTCGGCGCCTGGCACGCAGGACCGTTTTCACTCCTGACTTCACTAACTGTCTCTTTTCGTACTTCCACGGCGCTGCCTGGGAGTTAAACAGCGCCTTTCGTGCTCATTTCCCATCCTTGCTCTGGGTGTTTCATCACTTTGCTGCTTAAGCAGACTTGTAATGTTTCTCGTTAGAACGATTATTTAGATCATTGAGGACACAGGCAAGTAGTAATAAAAGAGTTTCCAGCCCTTGTTCTTTCATAAACTTCTTTTTTTTCCCTTTCTAGGAGTAGTCGTTCTACTTGCAAAAGGAGCAAATAAAGACCATCTTTTATATTGTAAGCAAACTCACATTTGAATCTTAAAACAGAGCCTGTTACTCCCCAGCCCCGCACCCAAGGAGTCTGCCGACAGTTAAATTCCAGTTGGACAGAGACAGGAGACCGGGCGCGTGCTTCCTCCGGGAGAACTATCCCCAGAATGTTAACAGGCCCAGACTCCCAACTCCCGCAGGAAATGCTGCTGAAATCCTTCTCATTCAAGTTCCCATCAGCAGGTATCGTTTGCATATGTCAGTGAAACAGAAACGTACTTTCACGCTCCAATAGGGCCAGTGCGCGGCTAACGCCAGCCTGCCCATCCGAGCTCCCACCCAAGGGTGCCTGGCCTGAGGGGCGCTCGTCCCTGCAGGGTGGGTCCGCGTGTGGGACCTGCAAATCAGGGGCCCCCTGACGCTTCCCTCGAACTCCCGGGAGTGGAGTCTGTGCACAAGCCGCGTGTCAGCTCCTCATAGTCTCCAGTGAGTTTCTACAACTGACGTGTCCTCTTTCATCAGACGCGTTTCTACCGCTTCTGAGTCTCCAAACCCCAGAAACACATGAAAACTCCTTTAAAAATGTCAACAGTGAAATGAAGCGGGAGCGTGAGGACAGGCCCAGGCTCCCTTCGCGGGCAGGGGCCCCTGCACCGGCCGGCCGGGCCTGCCGCCCCCTCCCAGACCCTCCCTGCTGCACCCACCGTGGGCTTCCCTGCCTGCAGGCTCGAAGGTGCCTGCCCCGGTGCTGGACACACAGGCCTGCGCTCCCTCTCCTCCCCCACCTTCGGCCCAGACCCACCAGCATCATCGCCCTCTGGGACCAACAGCCAGTGACCGCCTCATGCTGCCCACATCGGCCAGTGTCCCGCAAATGTGTCCACCTCCCCTCACCAGACACCAGCTCCAACACCGCCAACAACCTGCGGAGAAGCTCCCTGCATGTCCGGGATTCTGCTTCTGGGCCCGGGTGGGGCCTGGGAGCTCTCCCAAGGGGACGGCCCTGAGATCCAGCCCCCGCTCTGGGAGTCTGGGGCGGCTGTGAGCCTCCTCCACGCCCAGGCGCTGCAGCCTCGGACCCTCGACCATCTATGGTGACAGGAGTCAGGGACGTGTGTCCCCACCCTGGTGTCCCTCCCGCTCAACACGCCAGGCCTTCATCCGTCCCCTGCAGTCCTCCTGATCCCGATCCCATGGCCTGGGGTGATGGCATCAGGGGCCGCACCCCTCCCAAACCTGTTCCACACCTGCAGGTCCTTCAAACTCACGTGTCCCCTCTGGCGACATTGAGGCCACTGCCATTTCTCTGTGACCTGATTCTGTGCTGACTCCACACACCTCACATGCATGGTCCAACATGCATGAGGGCCCGGGGGCGTCACAGACAGAAATTAAAGCGGCTCCAGGGTGCTGGTGTCCTCTCCCAGGAGCTACTCCACTGACAAATGCCTTTCGGGTGATGGCTTCGCCGGCACCTGGAATCTGAGTCGATCTGAACCTCGGATCACAAGTTCAAGCCTGCCTGGGCCTCTGGGACCGTGGGACAGCTCAGCTCCGGGACCGCAGTGACCCAGGGGCAGGGGACCGTCTGGGGGGCGCACGGTGGCGGCGGGTCCCGTGATCGTTCACATAAATGATGCTCACGGCTATTTTAGCCTCAAAGTGCAAGTTTCTGATGTGGTGACCACCCGCCTGAGAGCAGCCCGCTGCAGACGAGCGTGGCCGACGGCCCTGGACAGGTCGGAGCCACGGGAAGGGCCGAGGGGACAGCTGCAGGGCTCGGATCCAGAGTTCGCCGCAGGCACCTGCGACTGAACTCATGTTCCTTATTTCGGTGACGGGACCCTGCGCGCGTGGAAGGTCACCCAGGTCCAGTGCGCCTTCTCCCCAGCACCCTCCTCACTCATGTGGGTTTTCTGTTTATTGACACAGGGCCCAAGTCGCGCACCATCACGGTGCTTCTGACTTCATGACCCGCTGCAAAGGGACAGACAGGTGGCGCCTCTGAGCTCACGTCTTGGAGCGAATTGTCAGAGGCCAGAGTGTCCCCACGGCGCCCACAGCCCCACAGCCCTTCACGGAGTCGAGCAAGGCAGCATCCCGGCGAACTCCCCCTGCACCCTGGCCGGCGCTCGAGACCGTCTCCGAGCACGAGCCGGCACAGGAGCCCCAGCCGCGGAGGATCATCAGAAAACCAGTCTCGGGAGGGCATCGCGGGCAGCCCGACCTCAGGGGGTGATTTAGGTCAATCCCTCTGCAGCCTTGGCCAACACTCCCCCCGTTGTCTTCAGTGACTTTTAGGGTTTGAGGACATTTAGCCTGTACCCTGGAAAAAGTGTCCATTAACCCAGAGTTAACCCTGAATCCGGATTTGACAGCCCGGCTCCAGCCAGCTCAGATGACCTCAGGGAGGACACAGCTTCCTGGAAGCGAGTGGCGCCCTCCTCCCTGGGGCTGGAGACAGGAGCAGCATCCTGTCCCTGGGGGGCTCCCTCCCAGGGGTTTCGAAGCACAGGGAGGCGGGACGGGCTGCTCCAGCCGTGAGGACGGGGCTGTGGTGCGGGAGGTGCCTGGGTGGCCTGCTGAGTGGACAGCTGAAGGCCATTCCCTCCTTCCCCCGCAGGAGGGTGTCCTCCGCCCTCTCCAGGCCCCACCGCCACTGCAGAAGAGCTGGGGCTTTCAAAAGTCCTCGTCTGCACTGAACAAAACCTTCTGCACAGTAAGCTCGCGGGAGGAGCCAGCCCCGTCTGTGCTGAGCAGAAGCAAGAACCCAGCCTCTACAAGCATCAGACACCATCACATGCCCGTCCACCGGCGGGGCCCCGGACGCCCGAAGAAAGTGGGTTCTGGGACAGTCTTGGATTCCAGGTCCCATGGGAGACAGCCACCAGGGGATATGTTTCCTGCTAATTTAAAGAAATATGCAAAACGCACATGTGCTTTTGTTTCCCAGCAAGGGAGCCAGAGGTCACCGTGAGCTCTGCGGGTGCAGCCAGTCTGCAGCGGAGATGGCGCCTACCCTGCGGAGGAATCCCCTCACCCACCCTGGGGTCTGACTCATTTCACTGGGAGACCAGCTCTGTCTCTGGCGATAGGCTTGCCTGCAGGCGACGGGGCAGCGCCAGGCCAATGCTGCACATGGGAGCCCCCGGGTGCCTCCAGCACCCGAGCCAAGAGCTCCTTCCAGAACAATCCACCTGCTTCTCTGCAGGCAGAGGCCATGTGTCCGGTTCCCTCCGGTGAGTCAGGGCGGCTGTTCTGACCAGGCGCGAACGCCCGTCTCCAGCACTGCCCTGGCTGGGGGCGGGAGACAGAGCCAGGGACGGGTGCCCCCACCCTGGCGCACCCTCCACTCCCCTCCGCCCGTGAGAACACAGGAGGGTGGACCCTGGTTGGGCAGACCCCAAATGCAATTGTCCTCCCGTGGCTCACGGGGGCTCTGCACTGCCCCTCCTGGGCCATGGCGACCCTCCAGCCACGGAGGCAAAGCCTGCCTTCAGCCGCTGTCCGCAGCCCGCCGGCCACACGCCGCTTCCTGTCCCTGCGCGTCCCCAGCCCCGCGCTGCCCCGAAACGCGCCGCCCGTGAGCGGAAAGGCCACGCCCTGTCTCGGCCATCTGAACACACCCCAAGCTTTCTAGGTGGTCAGTCCCCCGGGTTCTCCTTAACAGTCCAGATTCTGGGGTCTCCACACACTCCTACCGCCTCGGACCTCAGGGGCCAGGTCTGGGATCTGTTGTTCACCACCTGCCCCAGGTAACCCTCTCGGGCGGGGCCTCCAGCCGTACTGCCCTCCCCTCCCACGCCGTCTCATTAAATTAGCAAACGGGAGTAAAAGAGCTTCCTCAGTTCCGTTGTCACGCCTGCAAATGGTGGAAGTTGAGGAGGCCATCCCGGAACCGCTGTTCGTAAGCAGTTGGTCAGAAGCTCAGGTAACGGCCTGGACTTGGCCTGGATCCCCAGCAGAGGGTCGGGGGAGCTCCATTCTGTCCACGGCATCGGAGCGCAGCGCAGAGAAGCGCTGGGGCTTACAGCTGAGCCTCCCTCGGAGAGGAGCTCCTGTCTGTGGAGGTGGCGCCATCGCCGGGGTGGGGGACAGCGTCAGAGCCAAGGTGAGTTCTCAGACCCCCTGCAGGGCCGGGGCGCAGGGAAGCTCCACAC
>RJWH01005773.1:0-68837 GCA_004363575.1 Solenodon paradoxus | reverse complement strand
GAGAGAGAGAGAGAGAGAGAGAGAGAGAGAGAGAGAGAGAGAGAGAGAGAGAGCGCGCGAGAGAGAGAGAATGAACTCAGAGACACCTAGATAAAAGAGGCTTGGAGAAAAAAGCTGGAGAGACTGAAGTGAGTAAGGCTGAGCATGCAGGGAGAGGCCTGAGGCAGATACGTACCTGGGTGTGAAATGGCTTTGCCTTTTACTAGTTACCCAACCTTGGGTTATAACTAAGACAATGGCCATTTGTGAGAATTAAAATGGAAGGCATCTCATTCCCAGATCAGTGCCTGGTATATTGTTGGCACTTAATAAATGTCCCTTCTGGACACCCTTTACTAGCATTTCCTTCTCTAGACAGGTGCTTGCCCTTCAGGGCCAGAAAGTGAGTCTTATTCATCCTGTTGTTGCAGAGGCTTCCCTGTAAATGACAGAAGTGATAGAAGGAGCGCGGGAGAGGGCGAAGTCACCCCAGGAGCGCAGTCTGTGGAGGCGCTGGGCCCCCCAAGAGTGCAAAGTTGGAAGCGAGGAGACTGCTGTAAAGTCATTCCATCTCCCTCCTCCCTGTGGCCAGGCCCCTAGGATAGCCCCAGATGTGCACTGCAGAACCCCGGTCCCTCCACGTGGCTCCTGAGCTGGCACTCCAGTTGCCATGGAAACCAGAGATTTCACATGGGACAAAGCACAGGGAGACTCAGTGATGGACAGAAACTTGCGAGCATGTTATGCAGCCTAAAAAGAGTCTGCGAGGCTGTGGGTTCCATAAAGGGGCCACTGCCACCTGTTTAAGGGGAACAGAAAAGCCTCCACCAGTCCCAGATGGGAAAGGGTTTGTTATCATATTTATTTTTGCCCTGTTTTTTTACTCTTTCTTTTCACTTATTCGTGGCTTTTATTTCCCTGGGGGCAGATCCTCATGACCACAGTGCAGGAACACTGCTAAATACACCGCCAGCCCAGCAGTCCAGGTGTCCTCCTCATATGTCTTATCATTCATGGTGAGCCCTGGTGGCTTAGTGGTTTAGTTCACTGGATGTAGTTCACATATATTCCAAGGTCCCTAGTTCAAGACCCAGGGCCTGGGGACACAACCAAGAATGAGCAACTAAATAAAGTAAATACAATATTTCTTCTTCCTCTCTCTTCCTGTCAGCCTGCTTACTCATCTTGATTCCTGCCTACATCTTTCCTCTAAAAAAACATGTCTTGTCATTCAAGCATCTTCCTGCTGAGTCCCTGAAACGTGCTGCACACCATGAGTTGCAGGTATCTAACCACCCTGAGTTTGCTTCCTAACGTCAGGGCAGGATGGGGCCAGGAGACGCAGGGTACAGCATTCCCGCCACTTCTCCAAGAGCTATAGTCTTTGTGCAGATGGCAAGTCTTGAGAAGTGTACTTGATTTCTTATTAAAAAACCCTAAGCTGGTAGGAGGCTTCCACTTTATGCCAAGTGTCCAGAATTGCCCTCAGGCTGCACACATCAAAACACTGGACAAAAGAGAGGAGGCTGCTATTTTTCAAGCATTGAAAAAAAATATTTTATTAATTCTTTGCTTCACATTGCTATTTGATTTTCAGGATATTGATTTCATACCACAATCAGTGTGCATTTCACACTGAACCCTCCATCAGAGTTCTAGTGCCTGTCACCACTAATAGTTAACTACTTTATTCCATGTTCCCCCCCAGTTCCCACCTTGCATCCTATAATTTGTGTTGTGATTTGTCTTTCTCTTTTTAAATGTTCCATTTATGAGTGAAGTCATACTGAAGTCATACTGTACTTCTCTTTTTATTCCTGGCTTATTTTGCTTAGCATTATCACCTCTAGTTTCATCTTTCCATCTAGAAATGATGCAAAAGGCATAGTTTCCTCTTTTTCAATAGCTGCGTAGAATTTCATTCAGTACATACCACAATTTTTTCAAACTTTGAACAACAGGGAAGACAGGATGGTGAACCCTCAGATGAGATGAATCCCATGATTGCCCCAGTTAATGGTATGGAGGCAAATTCCAGGCAGCAGAACAGGGAGAGGAAATCTGAGCAGGAGTTACAATGCAGTTTGTGGAGACTGAGGCACCTAGAACTTGCAGGACACCCCACAGATTGGGAAGAGATGCAGAGAAAGAGAATAAGAGGTGTGTGTGTGTGTGTGTGTGTGTGTGTGTGTGTGTGTGAGAGAGAGAGAGAGAGAGAGAGAGAGAGAGAGAGAGAGAGAGAGAGAGAGAGAGAGAGAGAGAGAGAGAGAGAGAGAGAGGAGACACATCTCCAGCTATCTGTAGATCGGTGGTCTCAAATATCTGCCTGATTGCTGATTTAAGAATATATGAAACAAAAACAAAACTCCATAAGGCTGGAGTAAGTGCCCCTGGAAACCAGTGGACAGAGAAATTTCCAGAACTCACAAAAGTCTGGGAATCATTTATGATCCCAGTATCCAGAGTGGTGAGAGTTCAGAATACATAGCACATCAGATAGAGCCATCAGAAATCCTTAGTGATAGAGCTAAATGAGTCTTCAATAAAAGGCTCTTTTGGATCTGCCTCAATGCTTAAAAAGCAAGACTCAGAAGGACCAAATTAATTTCAAATGACTTAACAGAATACCTTGACTTTCTTTAAAGGAAAACAACAAAATCTGGTACCCCAAAGGTGAAATCGACTCTTACGCTTTCTATATGATCTATAGCCCCAGAGAAAAATTAGTCAATTGAAACGAATCTGAAAATGACAGATAATGGAATTAACAGGTGATGGCGTTAAAAATCGGTATTACAAATATGTTCCATATATCCAAGAAAGTAGAGGAAAACATGACTATGATAGGAAGAAAAATAAAAATATGAAAAGACCCAAGTGAAACTTCCAAAGATAAAAAATATGGTCTATGAACTGAAAAATGGATGGAATTAAGAGCAGACTGGGAACTGCAGAAGAGAAGATTAGTCAACTTGAAGACACAGCAACGGAGTTATCCAAAATAGAACACAGATTTTTAAAGGATCTGAAAATAGAGAGCACATCAGTGACCTATGGGATGATATCAAGTATTCTAACTTGGTGTAATTGGAGTCCTAGCAAAAGAAGGAAGGGAGCTGGAAATAGAAAACAAAGAGCAAGATGGGAGATTTAAATTCAAACACAGCGATAATGACATTAGCTGTTAATGGGCTAAATTTCCCACTTAAACAGAGAAGTGATCGTTTTGACTAAAAAAAAAAAAAACAAAATCAAGACTTATATACATGCTTTCTACATGAAGACTATTTTGAATGTAAAGACTTAAATTCAAAGCAAAGCAATGGGATAAATACACTATACAAAATACAAACACCACAAGACAGCTGGAGAAGATATACCGATACTAGACAAAACAGACTTCAGAATAAGGAATATTAACAGGTCAAGTCTCAAGAATAATCTTGAGAATTGTATATAGTAAGAGTCTCAGAGTACAGGAAACCCGAGCTGACAGAATTGAAAGGGAAACTATAAAATCTACAATTATTGCTAAGGATTTCAACACTCTTCTTTCAGTAACTGACAGAGCCAATAAGCACAGTCATTAAAGACCTGAACAATACCATTAAAAAACCACCAACTGGCATTCATAATCTCTACCACTCAACAAGAATACACCTTCCTTTCAAGTGAACATGGAGTGTTACCAACATAGACTCTACCCTGGGCCATAAAACAAGTCTCAAAAAAATCTAGCGGGATTTAGGATATACAAAGTATTCTCCTGACCGTGCTGTAACAGAAGACTGAAGACAACAGTTATCAATATTAGAAATGAAAAGGAGACATCACTACAGGTCTATTACATTAATTATAAGAAGATATTATGAACAACATTTGACAACTTAGATGAAATAGGTAAGTTCCTTGTAAGATGAAAAATCAAACATCTCTCAAGAATAAATAGCCAAATAGCCTCAACAGCCCTGTATCTATTAAAGACATTGAATATCCAGTTAAAGACTTTCTTACAAAAAAATCTTCGGGCCTAAAGAATTAACTGGTGAATTTTATCAAACATTTAAGGAAGAAATAATACAAATCCAACAAAAACTCTCAGAAAAATTTGGATAAAAGGGAAGACTTCCCATTCATTTTATAGAGTCAACACTACCCTGGTACTAAAGCCATATGAAGACATTACAAAAAATGCAAACTGTAGATGCAAAAGTAATTCTATCATACTGAATTCAACAATACATTAAAAAGATAACACATCACAATCAAATAGGATTTGTCCTAGGAAACAAACCAAATGTTCTTCAGCAGATAAATGGGTAAACCAAGTTTGGTTTAGGCCTACCATGGAATATTATTCAGCAATGAAAAGCAACCAGCTGTTGCTATATGCAACTATCTGGATGAATCTTCAGAAAGATATGTTGAGGAATTTAAGAGGGGAAGTTGAGAAAATTTGAGAGGGTGCTTGTGGTGATGGAAATATTGTGTGTCTTAATGGGATCCATATTGGCATCTAAGTTGTACGTTGTACTAAGGTTTTGCAAGATGTTACCATTGGAGAAACTGGTTCAAGAGTACATGGGATTTCTGTTATTTCTTACAATTGCATGTGCGTCTACAATGATCACAAAATAAAAAGAATATTTTTTAAGTGGGTAAGGGAAGCATATCTAGTGTTGGCAAGGATGTAGAAGAACTGGCATACTCACTCATTGCTGGTGGGAATGAAAAATGGTTCGACCACTGAGGAATAGTTTTTAGTTGTTCAAATAAAGTCAAACACAATTTAACCATATGACCTAGCAATGCCACTCCTAGGTATATACCCAAGAAAAATGAAAACATACATTCAGAGAAACAATTGTTTGTCAGTGTCAATGTTAATAGAAGTTCGATTTATTTTAGTCCCAAACTGGAAACAATCAAACAGCCATTACTAAGTGAATGGATAAATGAATTGTGGTATATCCTATATAGGGATAGTGCCCAGCAATAAAAGACAATATCTTGCTGATACATGCAACAATGCAGCTGACTCTTGAAAGAAGCCCGTCACAAAGGGTATGTAGATGGAAGGCTTTTGTTTATATGATATTTTGAAAAAGGCAACTTAGAGGCATAAATCACTGGTTGTCATGAGTTGGGATTGCAGGGGAGGCACCGACTGCAAAAGGGCAGGAAGGGACATTTGGAGGCAATGGGAATGATCTTGATGGTGAGGGGTCTAGTTCCGTGACTATATTTGTCAAAACCATCAAACTGGACACTTAAATTCAGTGACTTTTACTATTTGCTCACTGAGCCTCAGTAGTGCTGATTTTAAAGACTCTATGAGGGTGAATCTGGAAGCCATCTTGGAGAGGATCTGGTCTGCACTCACTTTAGAGGAAGCGAAAGTGACCAAGAATGTGGCTGGCAGCACTTGTCTGGAAAGTCCCAGCCCAGCAGGTAAGGCAGGCTAGGACTGCCGTGGCAGGTGGATACAGGGGTGGGGAACTAGGAGCTAAGGGAGGTCACATGGGGAGGGGACAGAGGGTGGAGAACACAGGACAGTGTCAGCACTTAAGGCAACTTTGTGCAAATCAGAAAAATTAAAAGCCACACCTCTGGGTGGACCAATTAGGAAACGAGGTGCCATGATGGGGACCAATCGGTGAACAATGAGAGAATGCATAGCTTACAGGTGAGGGGAGACAGAGCTTGCCCCACTCATAAGCTCTGAGAGGAATGTCTTCATGCTGCACATGGCCGAGAGGCAGGTCTGCCGGAAACCCCATGGTGTTACCTGGGAAGGGGTCATTCAAAGGTGACAGCCGTCTATCTGTTTCATTCCAAGAGTTCCTCTCCAGGGCTCGCAGACAGAGTACTTCCACCGAATACATAGCAGTGTCTGAGCTCTACAGGGCCATTTTACATAGCCTCTAGCACAGCACTTAGGTACTGTCCCTCTGGGAACAAACATCATTCCTGGACACACACACCTTGGGTCTCTTCCCTTATGAGTATACTGTGTGTCCACAATGAGCTGCTCCACCTGTTTCCCCACTGGTACTCATCAGCTGTGGTTCCCCCTCTGCGCCTCCTTCGTGGTAGGCTCTCCCTTGTGCAAAACCAGCGTGCTCAATCACTTTCCCACTTCAGTCAGAAGCTCTTTATTCTTCAGCAACAACCACCAGTGTCGTGGATTCTTGTGCCCACCAACACGTCTCTCCCCTTCTCTCAGATCTGCCCACAGATGTCAGCCTCTGTTCCCAGAGCTGAGACTTAGGGCCATGGAGGCCTCAGGAGCTCTTTCTGTCACCCTGGTCCCTGCTCCAGGGTTCCAGATCTTAGGAAGGAGACAAGTCCCATGCTCAGAGCTCCTCCTGGGCTTTCACTGCAGTGGAGAGCAAGTGTATGCAGGACCACAGCCTGTTGGGGGATGCTCACCAAAACCATGTAACCCAGTTTTCCAGAATTTCCCCAGGTAGCTTTCATTTCCTCCTGTAAGAATTGTACACACTTCGCAATATGAATTTCAGGGCTTCCCATTAGAGTAGACACAGTGTATTCGCTTGTTCTGTTGATGATGTGTTTGGCCTGGTGCCTTGCTTCGATCAATGAAGTGGTAATGGACAGGATGCAAGTAGTAGCTTTAAAGGAGAGTGTGAGGTTTGCTTGGCCGTTTCCAGATCTGCCACCCTTCAGACAGACTCCCTTGGTAAGCAGAAAGAGATACATGAGCAGAAGATGTAAAATCAGCCTATGTGTAAACCACGGCCATCCCAGATGATTCGTACACTGGAGAGAGAATTCACCATTGTTGAGAGCCACTGAGATGTGGGGGCTGTTGGTTATGGGAGATTAGTGTAGCAATCATGTATTTGCCATTGTATTTTAAATAATTCACTTGCCATTGTATTAAAAGAAGTAACAATGTTTATAAAATAGCAAACAAACACAAGAATGCATTTGCCATTGTATTTAAAATAAAGTTCAAACTCTACGAAGGACTATAAGACCCTACATTATCTGATGCCACCCTGCCCACCTCTCTAATCTCATCTGGTGCCATTCTCTCTGACGCGCACTCCTTCAGTCACTAGAGAATTCTGTTTAGCTCTCAACACAGTATTGAATCCTACTCAGACCTCCAGGCTTTATATATACTGTCTCTTTTGCTAGAAATCTCTTTTCCCAGATTTCTGCACATTTAACTCTAAATCAAAGTTACTTCTAGTCACTATTTTCTGACTGCTGGCTGAAATGATTATTTTTAAACGATGGTTTTCTTTTCATCTAATATGTAAAAACCATGGCATGTTCAGTTTTTATCCCCAGTGATGACAATAGTGCCCCTGACAAGTTAGTTCTTTGAAAAAGTTATTAAATGGATAACCCCCGAGTAACACTGAAGAAGAGTAAGAGAGAAGGCAAAGTTACCTGCACCTGAAATGAAAAAGAGGTGTCATTACACATCTTACAGACCTAAAAACAAATCACAAGGATATTATGACTCATTTAATGTCAGTGAATGTACCGTGTTTTAAATAAACCGACAATTCCATAAAAAATACAGCCAAACCAAGCTCAACTTGACTTCTTTCAAGAAAAAAACAGAAACTTCGGTAAGTATTGTATCTATTAAAGCTTGACTCCATAATCAAAAGTTTTTTCATCAAGAAAACTATTGGCTACTGTGGCTCCATTAGGAATTTTTCCAACTGTTTAAGGAAAGTGGCAAACTCTCCTAGGAAGAGAAAAGAGAGCGCACTTTTCAGCTGGTTTTATGATGCTCGCATAACTTTGACACCCAGATGTGAGAAGGGCATTGCAAAGAGAATCCACAGATAATATAAAATGGATCATGTATCACTGCCAAGTTAAGCTGATTCCAGGAATGCACCTGCTGAGATGACTGGGTAGTTTTCTGCTTGGCTCTACTCATGTTTCACTGACAGAGTGTTAAACCAACCTTGCATTCCTGGGAGAATCTTAAACTCAGCATGGAGTCCAGTCTGCATAGTCCCACGAGTTCTCTATTACCTCTTGGACCCCAGCCCTTACCACTCTCCTCTTGTTCTCTCTACTCCTGCCGTATGACCTCCTGCTGTCCCACAAACACCCAGGCAGGCTCCTGTCTCAGGGCCACTGCACTTGCTGCGACTCTGTCTGGACTGCCTATCTCCCGAACCACTGCAAGTCCAGCTCCCTCACTTCCCTATTTTCAGAAGCCGCCTTCCCAGAGAGCCTTTCCTGCCTGCTGTCTCTAAATTATCTACCCCTCTCCCAGTCCCTTTCCAGCTTCGCTTTTCATCTTAGCACTCACTATCATCTAAAACACAATACATTTTATTTGAGTGATGGTGAATTTTACGTGTCTATTGGACTAGGTCACAGTATATCCAGAGAGTTGGTTAAACATTATTTCCATGTGTTTCTTTGAGGATGTTTCCAGACATTAGCATTAAAATTGGTAGACTGAGTGGAGGGCCCCCACAGCATCATCCAGTCCTGAGGCCTGAACAGAACAAAAAGGTGAGGAAGGTTAAATTCACTTTCTGCTTCTTTACTTGAGCTAGTACATCGATCGTCTCTGACCCTTGAAGATCCTGCAGACCCAGACTGACTTCGACACCATCTCTAGCTCTCAAGCCTTTGAACTATGCTGGGTCTGCAGTGTCAACCACAGGTCATGAGACTTTATGGCATCAAAAGGCACATGAGCCAATACAACACTTCACGATCTCTCTCTCCTCTGTATCTTTGCTTCTGCCTCTGCCTCCGCCTGTGTCTATGTCTATGTCTGCATCTCCGCCTGTGTTCATGTGTGCCTGTGTCTATTCTATGTCCATGTATATATCTATGTCTACATCTATACCTACATCTATCTCTTCTATGTCTACCTATTGTTTTGGTCCTGTTTCTCTGGAGAACTCTAATATATTTCACTTATTTTATGTCTTCTCTGACTAGAGTAAATGCTCCATGAGGGAAGGGATTTTTCTCTGTTTTTGTACTGCTGTGTTTCCAACATCTAAAACAGTGTTTGCCACAGAGTAAGTACCCTTAATAAGCACTAGCAGAATGAATGCTCTCAGTGTCCTTCACAGCAAGGCACACATGCAGCGCACAGTGCCAGGTTCCTAAGGCAGGGGGAATGCAGCATTGAATCAGGCCCGATCTCCACCCTCTGGCTCATGGTACAAGGGGTGGAGGGTGGATACAAACTAGGGGAGACACAGATACAGAAGCAGTTCCACTCAGTAGGTGAAGTACTGTTGATTTTCATTACCTGAATTAGTTGTACTCTATCAAGTCATATTGAACACTGAATTAGGAAATACGGAACCATTGATCTTAGTGAAAATATGGGGTTAATTTCCTGCAGGCCTTCAGTCACAATATTTTTTTGTCAACTAATCAATACATAACCTTGTTTTCTGTGTGTTTTCATTTAAAGACACCTTACTGTATATAGAAAAGACGCTTTATATTGTAGATTCACTAACATTGAACTCCTGGCCAACAGAACTGTAATTCATGTCATTTTCTCCCACACCACAGCCTGACAGCATTTGGGAGCATTAGACATTTTGCCTGGAAACACATTTTGCTTGAGCCACATTAAGCAGCAGAAGCACCAAAAAATATGCACAAAATGTGAAAAATGTGGTGGAAAGTAGATGGTGAAAGGACACCTATTTACAGCCTGAGAGCTGAAACAAGAAGGCAGAGCGTTGCCTGTGGGACCTCAGCTGAGAACACGGGTGTTGAGTGACTCGGTTTTTTTTTTTTTACCACTCTGCACATGTCTGTGAATGACAGTGTCAATTTGGGGACTAAGTTTTAGGGACTAAGTGATTTCACAAACATGCAGCCAGCTAATAATGAGGATTGACTGTATTTAATGGGTCTTGAGCCCAGACAGGAGTTTTGAGAAACAACTGACAAGCACAGAGAGGCGGGCTGGAACCCTCCTCTCGAAGGGGAGCCAACACATCCCCAAAGCTCCACTCTGAGACAGTCTCCCCCACCCCATTCCCTGGCACCTCCTTTTGACTAACACATTTGCAATCTGCTAACCACGGCTGCTTTGAATGCCTGGAGTTATCAGGTCTGATTTTGCTCTCTGAAAGTCAATTTTTATTTTTAATTCCTCTCGTGGCTCCTCGGAGCTGACAGCTCCTCACAGTAGCGGAGATGTGCCAGGGAGGGTGGGGGAAGAAGACCCTCACCAAAAACGGCAGCTGCTCAGGGGGATTTCCTGACTGTCTGGACAAATCGTCTTTTCTGCTTTCTACCCCAAGAGGATGTCTATGGCGAAGTCCAAAGGTTGTTGCTAATTCCCGAGTAGGTTCCCAAGCTGGCAGCCCCCCTGTGGGCCTCATGTCCCACGGAGGGAGGCAGAGCACAGGGAGGGGTTTGGGTGGAGCATTCGTGGTAGGATCTTGAGCACTTCACCAGCCGCCCCTCTAGCAGGAAGCAGGTGAGGGAAGCAGGAAAGGGGAAAGGTTGTGTGTCTCATACACAACGGCCCTGCTGTTGTTCCCTTGCAGGCCAGCCCTGAAAGTTTAATGGAAAAACACCAACCCTTCCCTTGGGGACTTTTTCTTCCTCTTACCTAAAGGCGACCCCGACCTCCAGCGTGAACATGCGCAGAACTGCTAAGATCCACCCCATGAACTGAGCACATACACAACAGGGGTGACCTAAAAATGACCATGACCCAACCTATAGCCTGGGACCAATAACACTCACTTCATGACTTACCCTGTTGCTTGGGTCTAATCAACACTCCCTTCTTCCTCATGACTCACCCTGTGGTCTGAGACCAATCATTTATTTCTTCATGACGCACTCTGTGGGCTGAGACCAACTGGACCAATCACCATTCACTTCTTCATGACGTGCTCTATGGGCTGAGACCAACTGGACCAATCACCATTCACTTCTTCGAGACTCACCCTATGGTCTGAGACCAGTCGGACCAATCACCATTCACTTCTTCATCACACCCCCTATGGTTTAAGACCAATGAAACCAATCACCACTCACTGCTTCAACCCAGTCCCTATAAAACCTCCAAGAGCAGAAGGTTCAGGGAGGCAGTGCTTGATGGCTCTGTCTCCTAACTTGTTGCAAATAGTAAACCTTTCTTTCTTTAAAGAAACTGGTTTGTGTCTTGGCTGATGCTCATCAAAGGAATGGGCCCACTGAGTCCAGTAACATCTTTTTTTTTCGGTCATGGGATTGATGTTCTTGTTAAGTGACCTCCATGCTGGCTAGGTATTTATAATTCTCAGGGACCAAGGGTGTTTTCTGCATTATTTCTTCTACATTCCCAAGATCTCACACCATTAAAGCATTAAGCACCTAGTCCACCAGCAAACATTTACTGAGCAGCATCTACCGTGCCTAGCCCAGTGCTATGTACTGGAGACACAAGGAGCAGGTCAGATGTGGTTCCTGCTCCTACTGAGTAGACACTCTAGAATTTGAGATTAAACAAATACTCTGACATGTGTTATTTTAATTGCAATCAAGACAAAGGCTATGAAAGAGAAATTTAGGGAGCAGGGAGACGGTATCATAAGAGCATCTAATCAAATTTGGGGATTCCAAAAAGGCCTCCTGATGTAGATGATATTTATACTGAGACTAGCGCCATGAGCTTGGATCTTATGACCTCGTTACCCATCTAGCTCTTTTTCATTGGGTCCCATTAGGCCTGTGGGTCTCAATCTTCTCCTGATTTCTTGGATCACAGGTGAATCTGCTTGATGTCTCTTCTCTCATCCCCAGCCTGAAATGCACTGACTTGGGGGGTGAGTAATTGAGGAACTGTGAAATAGTAAGTATAGTACTGGTCTCTCTACCCCTGGTTCCTGAATGGGATTCCTGAAATCTTGGTAATTTCCTGAGTGTCTTTTGTTCCAATATGGTGACTCTGAGTGGGTTTCTAGATGGCTCCTGGATATAGGGGATGGTCATCAGAAAGATCAAACTCAAGATTAGAAAGATTAAACTTGGGTTAGAAGCTTGGGGTTTTCAGCCCCATGTTGCACCCATCCCATGTCCAGAGAGAGCCTGTTAATAGTTGTGCCTATATGAGGAAGTCTCCTCAAAATCTCAATAGTATGAGTTCAGAGATCTTCCAAGTGGGGAGACACATCCAGGAACTGAGAGGCGGATATACCCCAACTCCACAACCTTATGTCTTTTCATCTGCAGCTACCTGTATCATTTATCATGTATTTTTATAAATTGGTAAACACAGTTCCCTGAGTTCTGTGAACTATTCTAGCAAATAATCAAGTCCGAAGGGGTGTTGCGAGAACCTCAGATTTGTAGCCCAGTTTTACAGAAGTTGTGGGTAACCTGTGGACCTGCTAATTATGATTGGAGTCTGAAGTAGGGGAAGTCTTGTGAAGCTGAGCCCTCGCCTGTGGGAGCTGATGCTGTCTCCAGGTAGATGGTTTCAGAATTAAGTTGTAGGACACCTAGCCGATGTGTAGTGTCGCTGAGCACAGGGAAACATCTCACGCATCTGGTGTGGAAGCGTTGTGAGTGTGATTGTGAGGTGAGCGTAGAGAAGGGATGCACAGAAGAGTGTGGATTCTTTTTTCAGGAGTATTCAAGAGAGGACATACCCTGCCCGTGGTGTGCACATTCCCTGATGATGACCTGGGAGGTGGAACTAGGGGTGTGTCTGAGACCAACTGCTCCTCAGCATCTGAGCCAATGTCTCATTACCATCGTCCTGTGTGTGTCCCTGGTGTGGGCCACGGTCCCCAGTGTCATTTTCCTTCAGTGATAGTGATGCCACCTTTTCTCTATAACGGCATGTAGCTAGAGACATGTATTCAGCAGTTTGTCCAGATTCTGACCACAATGGAAGAACAGAAGAGGCAATAGAAAACAAGATTAGAAACTTGGGAGACAGGCCTGCAGGCATGAGCCTCACCCTTTTTCCTTGAATATTTATATTAAGAACAAGAAGGCTTGAAGTCACCAGCTATGTGTCCTTGGGTAAATCACTTGTCTCAGTCTCAATTTCCTCATCTCTAAAATGGGGATAGTGACCCCTGTTCCACAGTGTGGCTGTGAGGATGAAATGAAATAGGAGTTTTCTTTACTTCCCTGCCACCATTTTGTCTATAGCTACCAATGCCTTTCTATCTCCCTTTCTTTTGCTCTGTGATGGTAAATTGTGTCAATTTGACTGGGCCATGGGGGTGCACAGACATTCGGTCAAACATTCTGGGCATGTCTCTGTGGGTGCTGCTGGGTGAGATTGACATCTGAATGGGTAGACGAGTAAAGCAGATGGCCCTCCCTAATGTGATGGGCCTCTTCCAACCAGTTGAAGACCGAAGCAGAACAAAAGTTCTGAGTAGGAGGGAGATCATCCTGCGACTGCCTGGAGCTGCATTGTGGGTCTGTTTCTGTCTTAGATTAGAATTCAAGCCTGCTGACTTTCAGACTAGCAGAGAGACTGCCAGCTCTCCAGGGCTTCCAGCTTGTCAACTGCAGCTCTTAGGACCTCTCAGCCTCCATAATTGCAGGAGCCATTTCCTTATAACAAATCTCTTTCTATGTGTATATATCCACCCTATTGGTTTGGTTTCTCTGGAGAATCCTGACTCTTCCGCCCTCCCTCTCCTACCCTGGTTCAGTGAGTGGAGCCTCCTGGGCCTCCAGGTCTCATAACTTCATCTACCCTCCCAGAGCCCCTGATCCTTCTTTTCCTCCACTTAGGGACATATCCCTGCACCTCATTCCATAAGAGAAGAAAGATTTTGGTGAAGAAGGACCAGTCCAGGGTTCTCAGTTCAAGCCCTGACTTTGCCATTGACTTGGAGACCCTGAGCCTCATAGTCCTCACCTGCTAATGGGATGGATGGACCCCTTCTGCTCACCCACAGGATTATCTATGAGGATGAAGGTGGGATCAAGACCTTTCTTGCCTCCCACCCCTTTTAGGCTGTAAGTTGTGTGTCTGTAGGGCCTGTACCTTTTTATTCCTGTCCCAGGCCCCTGGCACAATGTTCCCCATGAATGTTTGATGACCCACTGCAGGCACGTAGGAGGCATCTCTGCGTAATTACAGGAGACACCCGTCAGAGGCTCCCATACCCCGAGATGTCCAAAGACATTCTATTGAAGGAGACGAAAATGAAGTGACAAGCCAGTGGTGCTGGAGGTGTGCTGGAGGTGTGCTGGAGGTGGAGGCAGGGGGAGGCTTCTGGAACCCGGGGTCATCTGAAGGCTCTCTTTCAAATGTATTTTCAAACCACCGATGGAGCCCAGTGAACCTTGGACATGAAGCTCTTTCCAAATGAGTCTTTAATAATTTAGTTATACAAATTGAGCCTAATTAAATTGTGCCCATTGAAAATGCACTGCCGTGTAACCGAATGATGAAATCGGGATACAAAAGTAATACAGAAGAGATGCGAAGGTAATTTTCCACTTGTACTAAGCAAGCTGGGATCTTCAAATTGCGATTGTGCTGAGTGCCCACCCGGGATTATTAAAGGGCCAGGCCTCCGGGTTTATGACTTCTCCAGGCCCACACCATCTCTCTTTCTCTCCCTCCAGCTACCTGCCCCTTAGCTTCCAGAGCAGAAGGCAAAGGAGAGCAGGAAGGGGTCGTGGATTCCTACCGCCACCAGCTTCTCAGGTCTTCGACAGCAGCGAGCCTGCTCGCTCCTACACGCATTGCCATTGCAGATCCTTCACAGAATGATTGCCCAGTAGGGCTTCACGTGACTGCTGATTCTCACCCTCCCTGTGCCCACCCGTAAGTGCTCCTCCCTGCACCCCTGGACAAGCTTCCTGGGGCCATCTGACCTGAAGTTGCCTTCTCTGTCACCCTGCCCCATGACTCTTATCACCCTGCTTTTGCTTCAAAACACGTCCCTCTCCGGAAGCACCCCTAGTCCCCTCGTCTTACATTTCCGTCTTTCCACTTCTCCCCTTAACTCCGTGTCCAGATGTGAAATTCCAAGAACACAGGGACTTTGTTTTGTTCCCTGTTCTCTCTCTAGGCCCAAGACACTGGCAGGTGCTAAATGAGGGCTTGCTAAATCAGAGCACCCAGAGCTGGAGTGCCCTCAGGGCAAGTAACCGACCCCATCCTGCAGCCCAGAGAGGGCAAGGGGCATCCCAAGATGCTGGGGGGCTGGGGGCAGCAGGGACCACCGTAGCTCCTGGCCCACATGCCCTCCCCATTGCTCCCCTAATTCCCAGAGCAGTGTTGAGGGTGAGAGTCAGGGCCAGACCATGTGGGTGCAAGTCACACTCTGACTTTATCAGACACATTGACACGTTCAGAACCCCAGGTCCTTCTTGTATAAAATGGAAATAATGGCAGTAGCCGAGGAGCCCCCATGTGATTTACTAGGCCCACGATCCAGTGGAAGAAGCAAAGATTTAACGGCTGTGGGCGGTGGGGGCGGGGTGTCACTGACTTGCCGCAGGTGACAGCCAGCAACCCTCAGACCAGTGGCGTGAACGCAGGTCTCTGCTTGGACACTGCCCCTGGCGTCCTTCCTTCCCCTTCCCCTCCTCCCCCATCTCTGGCCTGATCGACAAGAGCAGGGCTGCTGACTTGGGCCCACTAGCCTGTCTCCAGACAAGGCTGCCTCTTGTCAGGTCTGAAAGGCAAGTTTACAAGATGGATTTAAAAGCCTCCAGGACAGGGTTGCTGGTTTACATGCCTCCGGGGCTGGTTCTGCAATTGCTTCTAATGAAAGCAGACTTGTGGTTCCCAAATGAGCTCAGAAGAGGGGCTGCTCAGATAGCAGGGCGGGTGGTTTGTTGCCAGGAGGCACCAGGCTGTCCTCAATCTTGGGGGCCCTGGACCCCTCTTAAAAATTCCCTCCTCTCTACTGGCCTGTCTCTCCTTTTAGAAACCCCCAGTGTTCGACTCACACTGGAAATGGGCTGTGAATCTTGAGTCTGTTCTGTCTGCTAGATGAGATAGAATGACCCAAATAGTGATTTTTCAAAAAATATAATTGAGCCAATATTTAAAAGTCAGATTTCTTGTTTAAAACTTGGATGTCAGCTCTTTTGAAAAATGTCTGAGAATATTGGCAACCCCCGTGCACATGTGTACACACACACACACACACACACACACACACACACACACTCATACACACACTCACACTCACACACATACCACCACCCTTGGCATCAGGGGCTGGGCAGAGTGGTCATCCTCTGAATAGCCTGGTGGGAATTTATGCCATTTTACACATGAGCACTGAGGTCCAGAGAGGGAACATGATTTGCCCAAGGTCGCCCGAAGGTTGACAGAGCAGCCAGGGCCAGAACCAGGGATTTCCACTCCAGGAGGCATTTGCTGCCTTGAGCACGGCCTGTACACTTGGGGTTCTGAGTCTCCCCTTTGATGTCCAGAGATAGCACAGCTTCATCCATGAGGCCCCCCGCACCCCAACACAGCTGCCAAACCTTCGAAAATTCAGATCTGATCTCATTATGTCACTCACTTTCCAGCACTGAGAAGAAAGAACATTTTTGCCGTCTCAGGATAGAGTCAACCTCCTTGGGATGACATTCCAGGCCTGCACTGTGTGGCCTTAGCCTACCTTGCCTGCCTCATCCGTCCAGCCCTCCCTGGCTGCCCATCTGGGCCACCCTGTGGGAGCATTTGCTCTTTCCCAAACACCCGCTGTGCCTGCTTCACTCCACAGGCCTCTCTTCCTCTGAAGATGAATTTCTGCTTGACTTTCAAGCCCTGCCTGCACCCCCAATCACTCCTGCCAAGAACCTTTCCTGACCCCTGATCTCACTCGGGGTCCCCAGGTCAGAGTTCAGGATGCCCTCCTCTCCTTGGCCACTCTGTTCCTCCCCCACAGAGCTCAGATCATTTTGTGCCCCTGCCCAAGGTACCACATTCACAGCCCGTTGATAATTGCTTTCATGGAGCGTGTATCTGGCTGAGCTCTGTCACTGGATTAATTTTTAAATTCCGTAGTCCTTTGGATTGAATCACGCCTCCTATTTTTCAGATGGAGAAGCTAAGGCACAGCACCATTAAGTAGCATGTCTAAGGCCAGCCGAGTGTCTATGGCAGGGTGGCAGGGCATACCTGGGATCTGGAGCCCTGAGTACCACCCTCCTTGCTGCGATGAGGGGTTCAAAGCAGGACTGGGCGTGGTCCTCCCAATCCAGGCCTCTGCACCCTGGAAAACGAGCCCAGAGGGAGTCCTTGGGGTCAGGGCCAGCGGGGGACAGCCCAGTTCTCACCTCCAGTCCCTCCTGTGACACTGCCCTCTTGTCCCTCCTGCCCTCCTACCCAGTCCACACCTATTGTCCTCTCACAGAAAAGCACAGAAAGCTGTGTTTCTTGCTGGGGTCACCCCAGACCAGAATGAGCTACTGGAGTGTCTCCAGATCGCCCCAACCTCCAGGTCTTTGTTCATGCTTTTCCCTCTGCCTGTGCTGGAGACATCCCCTATCCTGTCCTCTTTTCTAGAACTCTGTCCTGTCCTTTGACAGGCAAGTCCCAATCCTTCATCTGGCCCCACCTACCCTTTGACCTCAGCAGGCCGTCTTGTCTGGCCCCTTCTGCTTCTTGGCCACACCGGCTTCCCTGCCCTTCAGACAGCCAAGCTCCTGCTCCCACCTCTTGAACTTCCAGCATCCTTGACCATGCACGTTCACTGTACTTGCTGTCCTTGTCATTCAGGCCAGGGTTCAAATGTCACCATTTCCTGGTGACGTGTGCCCCATCTGCTCCTTTACGGCAACAAGGTCTGGTTCACAGGTCTGTTTCCCTTGCATTCCAGTCTCGGGGGCAGAGCCAGTGTGTGTCTGGCTCATGTCATCCCCAGTACCTGGCACAAGGCCCAGCACCTAGTAGGTGCTCAATAGGTATTGAGCGAATGCAAGGAAGGGAGGGAGGAAAAGAAGCAATGAAAAGGTGAGGGGAGGGAGGAAGGGAGAGATGCAGAGAGAATGCAAGAGTGCCTGGCTCTTCCAGTTCCTGTCCTGTTGCCAGGCTCCACTTGAAACTGACAAAGCATCCTGTCCCCTGCACTGGATGTGCGTGGGGACGGGGGCAGAGGGAGCAAGAACAGGAAGGGATAGACAGACTCTACCCTCTAAAGGCCCAGCATTAGCCACTGCTCTCCAGCTCAGGGCCTGTCTCCTCTCCCCACCCCAAGAACAAGGATGACAGTGAGGACAGGCACCCTCAGATGTCAAGTGCAGGGGAAAGGGCCACCTCATTGGAATGAGTGCCAGAGGTTGCGCCTGACCAAAGGCCAAATCGAGGACAAGAAAGAGAAGACAGGAGCCCTAGTGAGCAGGGGACAGGAGGGAGGTTCCCGAGGGAGTGGAGACTGGCTATCCCCAGCCTTGAAGTCCATGTGTAAGCAGCCCTCTCATCTCTGAAAAAAGACCACTGTGACCTGGAACATAAATTAGATCAGGGTCCCAGATTAGCACTGGAATTAAGTACTGTGAGATTTGAGGCGAAAAAAAAAAATTCACATAAAATTTAATTTAAGGATTAAGCAGTCATGCTTCCTGTGGAAGCCATCCTCCTGCAATGATTAAATCAGCCTGCATTTGAGCAGGATGGCTTACCTGGAGGACCGTAAGCTTCCAGGGGAATGCACGGGGTTGACATATGGTGCTATTGGTCTCTAAGCCCATTCTCTCAGGTCCTTGGGGAAGGAGCAGTTATGACTGCTTGTCCCCCTCCCGCCAGTCAGTCAGGTCACCCTCCAATCATCCTGCTATTGGGTCACAAAGAGACAGCGAGGAAGGAGGTGTGGAGGGGACCTGGCAAGCCCATCCCCACTTCAGGCAGCTGTGAGTTTGTAGTGACCTGGGTTTCAGTGACTGTAGACATCACACTGAACAGCACTTGAAGCAGGCAGACTGTGTGCAGACTGGAAAGCACTTTTCCCCAAGGGCCTTAGAGATGCTCAAGTCCACCCCTCCCCAACTGGAGAGAGCAAGACCCAGAGAGTAGAGAGACTTGCCCAAGGCCACTGGCTGTCAGGTTTAGAAATGGGCTCCAGGGTCTCTTGGCATTTGAGATTCATTCCTCAATGAGAGAAGAGGCCATTCCAGCAGGCAGCTAGAGCCAAGTAACATTTGCCCTAGGACGTGGATTGGAATGATCAGAGATAAGGTACACTCTCCTGAGTTTGCCCAGATGGTAAAATATAACCCTAGAGCTGCCAGGGCTCATCTTTGTCACCACTTGGAAAAGACTTATTTGAGGGTTAAGGCAGAAGATCCATAGCCAAGAGATGGGGGAGACAGACCTCAGATGATAACACTTGAGCACCTGGATCCAGCCTTGCCTGAAGGTAAAACTGATGAATTAATCAGACCCTTTCAAATCCAAGACCACTTGAATTGAGTTTCTGTTGTTTGCAATTGTAAGAGTCCTAGTTCTTAGAATTTCTCCCTCCTGGAGGAGAGAATCCTAGCTTTAGGCTGACCATATGTACCATTTTAAACAGCACAGTACACTTTTTCATATTTCCCAACCATTTTGTCATTGTAATATAAATGCCAATTTTTTCCTGTTTTTAATAAACCAGGATCATCTTTAATATGGGCAAAAGGAGCAACTGAGTTGTCCCAGACCCAGTCTGTTGAGGGGGGCCAAAAGCAGCTGCCCTTTTTGACCTTGCCCATGCTGACTGCGGCTGCTACTGCTGTCCTGCCCCGTTGGAGGAAACAGGAACTGCGTGGGAAGAGGATCCTCCCCCAACCTTGTAGGCACCTGTTTCTTCAAAGGCAGCAGAACACCATAGTGTGGTTGAGTCCCAGGTCAGTACTAAGGGGGTTATCTCTGGTACTGTGGGGTTATCTCAGGCACTGTGGGATTATTGGGCATTTCTGGCACTGAGATGATTAAAGCGGCATGTGTTTTAGGCAGGAGATTTAGAGCGGGACTTACAGAGGCACCAAATTTGGTTTTCGCCTAAGGTGCCACGATTCCTTGCACCGGCCCTGGCTGTTAATATGAAGTCCCGCCAGGATCACATGCCTTTACTATATGATCCCCGATGAGCATCATACCGCACTCACTTGTTGCTGGCCTGGCAGCTCTGCTTCTGCTCAGATGGCTCCACCTCCTCCTCTCCCCTTAGTCGCCATGTCCGGTTTTTTGTCTCCAGGAAGTATGGTCAGTCTACCAAGCTTCTAAGAATGGCCTCAAAGCTCTGTAGAAGTTGGCAAAGCGGTTCCACACTCCCCTCCCCACCCCGCCACCACGTGCTTCCTGCTCAGGCCCCAGAAAACCACGTGTGGGCCCACACTCCCTCCACACCATCCTGAGTCTCCGTGAAAGCTCTGTCTAGGGTGTATTTTCCTCTGTGCATGCCTTGAAAAGTCTTCATTTTCAAAATTCTTTCAGTAATTATTTATCTTCCCCGGCAGACTGCCTGGGCGGAGGGATGCTTTCCCCACACCATGTCAAACACGCTGTGAGCAGTTTACCCTCGGACAACGTGGGGGTTGGGGTGCTGACCCCAGGCAGCAGGTTCTGTGTAACATAGAGTTGGTCCTCTGTGTAAGCGGGTCCCACATCCCTCGGTTCAGACAGCCTTGTGGGTTCCATTAACCAATGTCTACAGTGGACTGACACCCTGCAGTCCAACCTGCGGATAGAAAAGACCCGAGCACAAGCAGTTCAGAGCTGTGTCATTCAAGGGTCAGCTGTATTTCTGTTGTGTTTTTTATCCTTGTTTGGACTCGCCCATTTATTCATCTACTTTCCCGAGAGAGAATGGATCAGTTCACAAATGCCTTGATATCATACTTAGCACACCTCTGGGTTCTCAGGATGGGGCCGATTCGATGTTGCAGAACGTGACAGAATGTGGAACAGAAAGGCAGTAAATACAAATGATTTAGCTTTTCAAGGAAAAGGTACAGGCCGAATGAAGGCGAGAAGTCAGGAAGAAGCATTTTATTTTATTTTAATTTAGTTGTTCACACTGGGTATTTCCCTCCGGATCTGAGACTCAAACCCAGGATCTGGGACTCGATCCTGGGATATATGGTCTGCGCTCCTTTGGAGGCTACTGACCCAACCGCTGCTCCACTAGGGCACACCTAAGTAGCCATGATTGACAGATAACATTCAAAGCCAACCACTGGGGCCTACTGTCCCCAGATACCTCTTCAATCATCTGTCAAAACTGGCCAGCGAGACCTTTCAGAAGGATGGCCTTTCTGACACACTGGCCCCACACCCTGACTTGGTTGAGGTGTTGGTCCCTAAATGTCATTGCTTAGGTTTGAAGCCTGGCTTTGTCCCTACATCAGTGTGTCTTAAGGAAGGTTCCTCAACCCCTCTGGACCTCCTAGGTTTCTTTCCATTCCTGGGTTGGAGTTAGTGACTTGACATCTGTAAAGAGCTAGGAATGGCATCTGGCACATTATTAAACTCTGAATAAATGTTAGGTGCTATTAGTCACTGCGAAGAAAACGAGTGGAAATGAACACGCACTCTGATGAGGACCTTTGATGCCTTTCACTAAACTCTCTTTCGCATTAAGCAGTGTTTTATGCGCATGCTCACCATGTGACCCGCTGTTGGTGTGGAGGCTCCCCTTCGGCACCCCGGCAGGCTCCCCGCTCCCCCAGCACAGATATGTCGCTTCAGCGTGGTTCACAGAGATGTCTGTGGCCACTTTGCAGAGTGAACAGCGTCAGATCATTAGTGAGCAGCACCATCATGTCGTCCCATTGGATAATTAGATTAGATTTAGATCTTTTCCACTAATAAGTGCGTTTTGGAAGCCCAGGCTCTCCCAAGCCTGGTGAAAAAAATGTTCAGACATGGAGGAGTTTCCCTGCAGAAACTTGCTCACTCCAGACCCTCCTGGCTTCCTGGCCTTGGTCACCAGAGCCAGAAATAGAAGCTTCACCTCCCATCCTCTGGTAATGAGGTGACGTCTTGAGCTCAGGGAAAACGACATCTTTCATGGACTCTTTCTAGTGGCTGAAGGCTCACTTGAAGATAAACTAGCATCATTTTCAGAGTTGAAAGCGGGGTCAGCTGGAGTGTCTCAGGGCTGAGGGGTTGGCGAGGAGGGTGCATTCAGGCTGGTGTGGGAAGTGTGGGTTCAGGTGTGGGAGTGGGGGCTATTCCACTATTGCTAAATTGCTAAACTGGGACAACCGGGTCAAATCAGGACATATGATATTCCTACTAAACAGGCTCTGGGTTTCTTTTATCCCAAAGTGTTTAGAACAGGGAGAAGCTAGGTTTTATCAGCCTCCTGGGTGCCAGGCATTATGCTTTAATGCATGATTTCATTAAGCCTCACCATCATGATGAGAAAGGTACCGTGATTAGACCCGTTTTACAGATGAGAAAAGGCCCAGAGAGGTCAGCTGACTTGTCCAAAGTCACACAGCATCATAACATGGGCAGAAACCAGAGTGGACTTGCACCCAAGGCCTGTGCTCCTTCCGTATCACCTGCCCTGTGTCCAGGGGAACCATGTCCCAGAGGCTATCCTTAGCCTGGCCCTGAGCCAGGCTCCATTTCGATCCCCACCTGGTGCCCTGGTAGAAAATTCCAGCAAAAGTTTTCTCCTGCTAATATACACATGACTACTTCTTGTAGCTTTTAAGCTCCTGGGATCAACTTCCAGCAGGGTCTTTGCCCTGAATGCAAGTGTTTCTACGTAGGACAGCCTCGGGTAGAGAAACTCGTCTCTTTCTGAGATTAATTGCAAGGCTCTAATGCGTGATCTTGCAGGACCACAGAAGAGCTCCCCGAAGGGTGATATTTGGTGAGCTTGGGGTGTGGGGCTCCGAGCTTCAAGGAGCGGCTGCATGTTTGGGCTTCGGCTGACCTTTGTGGAAGAGCTGCTGTGCGGGAGCCAAGAGGTAGGTGAGCTCCTGGGGCATCAAGCATGAAGCTGGCTCAGCCCCTTCTCCACTCACTGACAGCAAGAAAGGAAGATATCCCCTCTGTCCTGACTCATGAAAGAGATGACCTCTGGGCTGACCTCTATCATGCTGTCTTTTCCCAACCTCCCTCTGGGTGGAGAGGACTCCAAGGAACTTGAGGTGAGAAGAGCTGCAAGCTGGAGGGATCCTGGGTGTCTGAATGATGGCGTGGAGCAGAGCCGCCTTTCATGGACTCATGCCCTGAACAACAAACAAATTCAACTTCCGGCATTAAGTGCCTGAGACTGGGGGCTGTTTGTTACAGCGGTCATCTTATCCCGGCCGGTGCAGCCTCTCTTTACAGACCATCCTGAGCTGCTTCCTCCACCTGCTTCTCTCTACACTGCTGTCTGCTTCCAAGCCCATATCACCCTGGGGTCATCCTCCTGCTACCTGAATGCCTGTGCTAGTGGTCAGTGCTCCTTTCTGGGCCTTCTAGGATCCCTGGGGAGTACACACTCACCTCCAATGATCAAGGTACAGAAGTAAAAGCTGATGTATCTCTGGATCGAGAGCCGATCCTTTCATTCCAGTCTGGGCTCTGCCATGGCGCAGCTGCGTGTCTGTGGATACTTCATTTCCTTCCTGGGCTCCAGCTGCTCTATCTCTAAAGACAGAAGATGGATTTTTTTAACCTTTAACAGCGGCAGTTAAGCTGGATTCAGTTGCTAAAGAAGACTCACAGGACCCCAAATGACAGTATTTACAAATCTACGGGTTATTACAGGCAAAGAATACCACAGAGGAACAGCATGAGAGACGGGGCAGAGCCAGCCCACACCCGGGGGTCTGGAGAAGCAGTGGAGAGAGGCGCCAGGCCTTCTCCGGTAGGACTGCGGCCATGGATCACCCCCGAACCGGGGGTTCGGCTCAGCTTAGGTATTCTCCCATTTTGCTGGGCATGGAGGCATTTTTCCTGCTCCCTCACCCTGCATCACAGAGCCCAACCATGGTGCCCGCCAACCACGGGACTCATAGATGGACAACCTGCCCCCAGATTCCTCTGCCTCTTTCTCAATCTGCTTATGGTTCCAGAGCAAGACAGTTCTCCAGCATGTTTCATGCCTTGATCAGGGTCCAGTGCCAGGCAGGGACTTTGGCCAAACAACTCACTGTAAAGACCACCCCACCGTCTGACAAAAGCATCATCCTTCGTTTGACAGCAATGACAAGGCCCACACAGATGTCAGACATTTGTAATAACCGGTGAGGGGTTGGTAGGGGTTTGCATAGACAGCTGAACTCTCCCAGAACACCACACACATTTTCTCATCGTTTGGTGCCGACTATACAATTGTTTTGCCTCCCTCATCTATGGCCATCTGCACGGAAGAGCATACATTTGTTAGGTGATTAAGAACGATCATCAATCTATCATTAGTCAAATTTAAATCTTCTTTAGGCCAATTCTCCTCCATAGGCATAACATCCCAAAGGAGTTTTCATTCACTCTCCCAAGGTATGTGATCATCAGCTTCCATATTATCATAAATCCTATTAACTTTACAGCATTCAGTTTACCTAGGATTTCTGTATTCTACCAGATGGCAATATCATGTACTACCCTGGACATGTGGTTACACTAGAAATGAGACATAATTATAGTACAATTACAAAATCTGTCTTTTCCCATATATTCTTTTTGGGTAAGAGTATCAGGGACCATGTGTCTATTTTTAGGACACACGTCTCTTTTCTCAGGTTGCATAATTTGATAGACGGTGGTTCCCAGTGAGAGGGATCCCCCACAGGAAATGACCCATCCCTCAGGATGAGGTTATCGAAAGTCCCCTGGGCGTGTCCTAGTGGAGTAGGGGTTGGGTCCGCCGCCTCTGGCCGAGCATAATCCACACACATCCTAAGGGATCTGGCTTCATGTCCCAGGGCTGGGGGAACAACCATGATGTACCACTCAAAAATAAAAATAAATGAATGCTTCTTCCTCCTCTCTCTTCCTGCCTGTCTGCCGGCTCACCTTCATTCCTGACTGCACCTTTCCTTGAAAAAAAAAAAGAAAGCTGTCTGATCATAGTCTTGGGTCTTACAACTCTCGGACACTCTGAACCTGAAGAGAGAAAAGATTCTGTCCTGGGTAGGTGCCCAGGGAGCTGAGTTCCATAGACTGGGTGCTCTGTTGCTCACACCTCAGAAGAGCAGATTCTCTCCTCTTTTTCTGCAAGAAGCCTCGGATGTAAACACATCGATTTCCCGTCCGGCAGTCAAGCTGGGCTGTGGCATGAACGAGCTTCCCAGCTAAGCCCCCTGGTTTTGCTGAATCATCATGGAAAATGCTAATGCCTGCCCAGGAATGGCCTCGCTGGGTAGGGAGGGTTGAGCCCCCTCCACTGCCCCTACCCCCGTGGAGGCCATGCCCCTGTGCTTCCTGGGTGGGTAACATGCCACCCCAGCACTCTTGCCCTGGGCGTTCCTTTGGTTTAAACCACAGTCTCAGCCTGTGTTTTCTGAATACCTACTGTGTGTCTGGTCCTTCCACCTGAGTCCTGGCTCCATCTTTCCGTCTCACCCCAGGTGAGGCAGGACAGCTTATCCACCGCTGGAAGATGACACGGGGCCCCAGCTGGGAGGGCTCCACTGGAAGCTCCGCATTTCTCAGCTCTTTCTGCGAGAGAAAGGCCTGGGCCGGAGCCCAGCACCTGAAATGGGCCGAACACTGGCAGTGCTGAGGTGCCCACGGAGCTGGGAGAAGGTCTTCGTGATGAGACTGCCGCCCGATGCTGGGTGACCCTTTCTATGCCACCACCTGATGACAAAGGCCTTTTCCCAGCAATAAGGTGCCACCGCCTCCCATTTTACAGATGAACAAGTCGAAGCTCTAGGAGGTTGTGACTTGCCTGTGACCAAGGTCAGGTCCCGGCTTCTATAGGGGGACCTTCTGCATCAGCAGTCCCTCCGTGCTTTTTGTCAAATGAAGACGTGAGCAAAGTACAAACTTTCCATTTCTTTACTTAATGGTGAGAGAGCCAAAGACGGCGGACCCCTCGAGCAGGGAGGGGCTCTAGTGGCCCTCATCTAGAGTCCTGATGAAGAGGTGAAGGAGCTAGGTGCAGAGAGAGCCAGCGACTTGCCCACATCACACAGCCTGTCAGGGGCCAGCAGGAGGCGACTCCTTGTCCAGTGCTCAGGGCCTCGAGGACACTGGTCTCGAAGGCTTCGCGTAGAGGGAAGAGTAGCGGGGGCCAGAGAACCATGCTCTTCACACAGCTCCTCATGTGGGTGGGACTGGAGGAGGGGAGACGCCTCTCAGAGCCTGAGGGGAGGAGTGGGCAGGGCGGGACGCAGCATGCATTTTGGAAGAGGCCTCCCACGGGTGACCAGGCGGGCAGGGAGGCACTGAGCCCCTCACAGGGCCTCAGAGCTGGAAGGAGCCTGGCATCAAATTCAGCCCGCCCCCATTATTTCTTCAGACACCCAGAGGAAACTGGGGCCTCCCTCAAGGAGTTCGTGGTCCCTTGGGGGAGGTAATGTGGCAGGATTTCCCACCCCTGTCCAAACATATACAGCTGCAGGAGGGACGCCAGGCTCCTCCAGCTCCCACGTGTTTCTCTGACCTCTAGGCTCTCTTCTGTCTGCTTCGCTTTCTTCCTTTTGCTGTCTTCTGTTGTCCCCCTCCCTCCCCAATCCTCTTCCCTCCCTTCTCACCACCTCTCTCTCCTTGCTCTCCATCTCCCTGGGTTTCCACCCTAGTCTGACTCCCTCTCTGTTCTCTGTGTCTCTGCCTTGGTCTCTCTCCCCACTAGAGTGTTGACACCTTTCTCTGTCACCATCTCTGCTTGAAGCCTTTTCTCCCTTTCTCTCTGACCTCAGGCTCTGCCTCTTGCTGTCTCTCCCTCTCTTGCTCGCAGGCTGTCTCTCTGTCTCTCCTCTCCATCTTCCCGGAGCTTGAGTCCTCCCATCCCTCTGCTGTCTCCTCCTCTGGAGGGCCCTCCCCCAGCCAGCCAACAGGCTGTGAAAACACCGGGGCCTCATAACCTGAAGGGCAGAATTGATGAGAAAATAAATTCCTGATTAGTGTTTTAATTTTAAGGATCTTTAGAGGGGACTAAACAGCAAGGGAGGCTGCTGGAGAAAGGCTGTATTATTAAAGCTATAAATCCTCTGCAGAAGGGCAGGGAAAGGGACCAGATGGAAAGCTGAGGGGAAAGTTGGGGTTCCTTTGGGAAGGGGGGCAGCGTTGAGAGGTGGGAGGTAGCAGAGGCCAAAATGTGGGTTGTTCCCGCTCATCTGTACCCAGAGAGGCGTCCCTTGGGGGTGGGGGTGACAGGACCCCTGGTCGCATCTGCCTGGCCAGTGTGCTTGGCTACAAAATGAGAAATGAGAGCCAGCAGGAGCCATTTTTGTTCAACCTTCTTTTCAACTGGCCTTGACCTGGAGAGGCAAGAGAATAGAGAAGTAAAGTAGGTGGGGTGGGGTTAGCCCATCTTCACCCAAATCCTGGCTCTGCTCCCTGCCTCAGTTTCCCCATCTGTCGGGTGAAGAAAATCAGTCCCCCACCTCACAGGAGTGTGTGACAATGAATAAGACAAGGCACAGAAAGCATGGACACTTAGAGGGCACCCATCAAATGTTAGCTTCTGTTCTTATTGCGGACAAAGAGCACTTATTTTTCATGATTTCAGTTTGATTCTCACTCCCTTTTACAGAAGGTAAACTGAGACGAGAAGGCCAAGCCCCTTACCCACAATCACAAAGATGAATCCAGGTCTGAAGCCAAGTCCTTTCCAGAAGTCCCAGGGTCTGTCCTTAAAGGGGGTCACACTTGTCACCCAGCAGAGGAGACCTGGTCCAGCCAGCAGCCCGACTGGGCAGGTGAGAAAGGACCACCAGGAAAGGGGGCCACCTGGCTTCACTGGGACCTGTGAGCCACTGGCCTGGGATGCGGAGAGAGAGTGTCTCCCCTCTGCCCTGACCTTGGCCACAAGAATCAGAGGCTGTCCACCTCCAGGGCCCACATTCAAGGGCTAAGTGAGTGACTCTTCCAACAACTACCTGCAGATACTGGAGGTATCTGGAGGAGGGACTGCTGACGCAGGTACTACATTGTACCTTCTCCCCTCTCCACTCCTGCAGCTTCTCCATCCTCTTCTGGGTGAGCTCTCATTCCCAGGGGAGTCGCCAGCCTGCAGGACCTGTACATTGCACCACTCCAGAGTCATTCTCCTGGACACTCTGAGACCCCCTGCCGCACACTGCAGGCTGATGGTGCTGATTTGGCCCCAATCCCCTTGCAGATGGCCCAGGGCCCACTGGTTTGGTCTGTTTTAATAGGGGCGCCTGGATATGGAGGCGGAGGGTCCTACTGCAGCCCCGCCCCTGCAAGTTCAAGGGCCCAGGGCCCTCCTCCTACTCTGTTTAATTCTTTCCTTTCACTTAATTTTTGACTGTTAGAAACTGTCTCTGGAGCCTGTCTTCTTTCTGGTAGCTCCAGGGCGGGGGCAGCGGGAGGAAGAATTTTTCTGCCAGGGGTGGAATAGGCCTGGCTGGCCGTCGGCCTAGATTTTCTGGGTCCCTTAGGAATCTGTCCACATCCGGACTCGGTTGGGGTTCAGGGCAGGGCAACCGATGACGTGGTAGCTCTTCCATTTCAAATCAGCGTGAGTTGGAGGGGAGAGTACTTGGTGAACAGAACACTGGAGATAAATCTGGTTTTGCTACTCTCTTGCTGGATGTCCTTGGGAAAGGTACTCACTGTGTGTGCCTCTCCTTCTCTGTCTATAGAGTGGGGATATAAGTCCTCTCCTCAGAAGGCTGTGGCAAGTCTGTTTTCCAAACCCCAGCTGGGAGACCAGCCTTGTGTGCCCACTGCCCACTGTCTACTACCTATTGCCCCCGCCGACGACTGGCATTGGGCTCCGGGCCACTTCTGCGGGGAGGCGGCTGATGTCTGCTGGTTGATGTGACTTAGACATGGTTCTACTGGCCATTGGGAGTCCTCTGTCTATCCTCCCAGTCACACCCTCTTGATTCTGCTCGCCCAGGCCCTCCTACTGCCCTCTGTCTCGGTAAATCACTGCACCCCCGTGCCGTGAACACCACCATCACAGAGTAGCTCATCCAACCTCTGAATGTCCCTCCAAAGCTGGTATCCCCACCCATTTGCAGAGGAGGATGCTGAGGCTCAGTGAGCTTGCTCAGGGTCACAGGGTCACATGGGGTTGGCGGGATTGGAGCTTCCATATACCGGCAACTGGGCAGGATTCTAGTAGGTGATGATGGCTGAGGAAGCATCTGGAAGGAGACACAAGGAGAGGTGTGGGCGGACCCCGAGGGCAGCGTGGTCCCTGTAGGAGGAGAGGGAGAGGGTGAGAATGGAGGCTGGGCCACTGGAGGGGCCTCTCTCCCTGCACGTCTGGCAGCTCGAGACGGTTGTGAACCTTTCCAGAAAAAAGGTAAATGAGGGATGGACTCCTGGAGAAGAAGACCAGTTTTTGGTGGTGGCAGTGGCAAGAGAACCCAGCCATTAGGCTGGGTGTCCCTGGGCCCACAGACTCAGCGTTTAGTTACTGATGATGCAATAGAATACTGACCTAGGGGTTGGGAAAGACCTGTCTTAAACCCTTAGACCGTTGTTCTCTGTGGGACCTTAGGGAAGCAACTTAACCTCGCTAAGCCTCAGTTTTCCTCATCTATAAAATGGGAGCAATGCCATCCTCCTTGAAGGGCTGCTCTGGGTATTGGATGGAGCTGACCAATGGATTGGCCCTTCGCAGGTCGTAGGGTTCTTCAGTGGTCTGTCCTGACCCCACTTTGCACTCCAGTGTGCTTGAGCAGAGTCTGTGCCCACCTTCCTCTGCTCTTCCTGGTCTGTGAAAAGGAGGAGGTGGGGCAAGCTGATCCCAATGATTCTTCCAGTCAAGAGAGATGACTGGGCCAGCCTTCCTCTGGAGTCACAGGGATGTGACAATGAGACAGTGGGGCCACAAAGGTTTCCTGCAGTGGCTGTTCCAGGCTGCAAGCAGCATGAGGGAGTGATTTGTCCCGGGCCCGAGGAGACGCAGACGGAGCAACAGGAAGATGTCGGGCAAAGAACTGGCCGAGGGGCAGTCACGTTCTCCAAGATGGCAAGAGCCGAGGCAGGGAGACCCGGCTACTCCAGCCCTTCTGTGATCAGTGTCCTAGGATGGCCATGTGGGTGGAACCGGGCAGGGGATCATGTCAGTCTCTCTGGCACCCCAGGCTGGGCAGGCACGTTTCACAAGTAGGCAGGGACCTCTGAGCTCAGGCCATGAAGTCAGGAGCCAGCTCACACTTACCTGCTTTTAAATCCACGGAACAAGAAAGGGACCCCCAGGGCTGGGCTGGGCTGACATCGCTCAACGTCCTAGGCTCTGTGTGACCTACTCACTTTCCTTGACCTACTTGAGCCTCCGTGCCACGTCTGCAAATGGGGGTGATGGCAGCACTTGCTCCACAGAGGAGTATGGCAGGCATGGAAGAGGGGCTGGCACATGGCAAGGGCTTATAAACACGAGTGCTCTCACCACTCCTTGCCACACTGGGAAGTGGTGGTTGCTGTCCCCTTGCACAGATGAGAAGACTGAGGCTGGGGATGGGCGTGATTGCCTAAGGACAGGTAGACTGTGGGACCCAGGGTGGCTGACTCCCGGGTCTGAGACCCACTGCATCTACACCTACACCCCTGTGACCAGTCCCTGGGGGTCTGAGAGAGTGATGGTGATAAGGAGGGACAGACTTTTTCCTGCCACAAATACTCTCAGTGAAGCTGAAAGAGGCTTTTGCAGTCCTGGCTGCCCTGGGCTCTCCTGGTGTTAGAACATCTCCCAGCTCCCTCTTCCCCATTTCTGAGTGCCAGCATCCATCAGAATCTGCACTAGCCACACCACCCGCATGATCTCCCTTAGTCTGCACGGCAGTCGGTGGGGTCAGTGCTCTTCCTCCGTTTCCCAGTCGAGGAAGCCTGAGGTTAGTCCATTGCCGGAAGCCACGCAACTAATCAGAGCAGCAGGGCCGGGGCCAGAGACTTAGGCCCTGCTACCCTCCAGCTGCTGCACAGGAGTCTCATGCCTGAAGCAAGATATGCAACCGCCCTGTGCCTCGGTTTCTCCATCTGTAGAGTGGGAGTGATGGGGACAGCACCTGCAGTCTCTTCTGGGATTATCTTGAGGATGAACTTGGTTATGTACACAGGAAAGCCTCTGGGTCAGGGTCTGACTCAAAGTTTTCCGCAGGCAAAAATGAGTGACTTTCAGCTCTCCTGCTCAGCACAGGCCATGACAAATTCAACGGAATGGGGCACCCTCATGTCTCAGGGCTCCTCAGCCAGGCCTTGGAGGGCTCTGGGGTCAGACATCTATTTAATGAACACCCATGGACATTTATGTGGCCCAGGCACTTCACAAACAGTGGTCTGTTTAATCCTCCCCACCCCTCCAAGACAGATAAGGATTATTCTCATCAACCTCTAATGACAGGTACCATGAACCAAGGTACAGAGAGGTAAAGAAACCTGCTCCAGGTGAAGCAGGATTTGAACTCAGGCAACCTGGCTGCAAACCCCTGGTCTCAGCCTCTGCTCCCCACCTCCACAACCCTTCTCACAAGAGAGCCTGGTGATGGAGGAACACTTTCCTTCGCAGTCACCCCAACTAGCCACCATATAATTAATGATGATTATCTTATCTCGTGGGAATGAAATAGAGACACCGTGCCTGGGAAGCCGGTTCTGCTAGAGCTGTGTGCCCTTCTCCTGGGAGATAAGTGCTAAATAGGCTGAAACAAGAGGATGATCTCTAAATCTTGCTCAGGTCAGAGAATTGGGGAGCAGAAGAAAAGTGGTTGGCCTAAGTTTGCTGATGTCCCAAATTGTCCTCATGGTTTATTTTAAAACATCTAAATCAGTGTCTCCCCAGAGGAGGGGAGCCAGGCCTGGTCCTCACAGGTCCCTGCACGGTCTAGCCAATGTGGTCTCAGTAAAGACATACTGAGTGGACCCCATGAGTGAGTGCAGATTGGGAACTCACAGAGGGGAAGGGGCCCTAGGTCCCATGTCCTTCTCTTTAAGAAGGCGGGAATCCAGGTCTAGAGAGGGAAGTGCAAATTGCTGGAGGTCAGAACTTCAGGCCTTAACTTCACTTAACTTCACTTCACATGACCTTAACTTCACTTCACATGATCTTAACGTTGACAAGCTGCCTCGCCTTGGCCTGGCTCACCTAGGAATGAGAAGTGGTTGGTGAATGAGGCTCCGGAACCCTTCTAGCTCCTGGCACTCTCCATGAGCTTAGAGTACTCTGTTCTTATGCTTGGCTGGTTTTCTAGGGCCCAGCACATAGAAGCTGTTTACCAGGAATGTGCAGTGAATGTGGATGGACAGAAGGCTCACACCCACTGTCAGGACAGTGGAATCCTTTACGGAGACTAAGAGTGGAGCAGAGACCCGTGATTCTGAGGACTTCAAATTGCTCACTGGGTTTCTCTGTACGGAGCCTGCTAGGCACTGTGTTGCTGAGGCCCTCGGAGCGCTCATCCTCATCTGGGGACACAAAGTGAAGGCCAGTTCTCTCTTCCAATAGAAAAGCCTTCCCCACACTGACTCACCTCTCAGAGTAACTGAGAGCATACACAGCCTCCTCCCGTCAATCCCTGGCCCACAAGGCTGTGGCTGGGAAGGAGTGTGTGGAGCTTGGATCGTCCAAGTCCCAGCTCCTGGCTCCTTCTCTGGCTTCAACTCTGCGCCTGTGTATCAGTCAGCTGTAGCCAGGGTAATGCTGGGAAACAAGCCAGCCCAATCTCAGTGATTCACAACAAGCATTTCTTCTCACATGCGTGGGCCTGCAGGTTACCAGGGTTCTCCTGACCTAGGATGGGCTCAGTAGATAATCTATTTCAGATTTCAGTTCAAGTTCATTGACATGAGTTCTGAGGCCCAGATTGAAGGGTGGCAGCTTCCCAGGGAAACCTGCCTCTAGGCACCACCCGAGTGCAAGGGGGCACATTGTAAGCCTCTGCTCTGCCATGTCTGCTAATCTTTCTTGCTCAGAGCAATGCCCAGGGCCAAGGGCAACTTCAGTATGCAAATAATGTACCCGGTGCACAGTGGAGCAGGATGAAAATAATTCCTTGCTGAGTAATGGCCCAAGCTGTCATGACTGGGAGACCCCAACTTGAATTTGAAGACAGCGAGGGACCCATTTTGGCCACTGCAGACTGGGGCCCCTTGGTCCTCCAAGGTTCAAATGAATTACAAAGAGACAGCTTGGCACTGGGGAGGGGGCTGCAGAGGGAGACCAAGTACGGGGTGTGGTTTCCACTGGGTGACCCTAGGAGAGCCCTTATCTTCTTCTAATGATCCTGCCAACCCTGGGCCCTTCCTGTCCTCCCCCGATGCGACTGGCGTCTGGAGCACAGAGCCACAGGCCCCTTGTGACACCCAACTGGCTGGCATTTCAGCTCCAAACACCTCTCTTGGAAAAGCAGATGTAATTTCCATCCTGTGAAAAAGAATCCCACAAAAGACGCTGTCTCGCACCCAAGCAGCCCCCGTCTGGGGCAGCCAGCTGCCTCCAGGGTGGCACACAGGTGGGTAGGAATCCAGATTGGGACCAGCTGAGAGCATGTGGAGGCAACTGCATGAAATAGTCCTTCTTCTCCCCTCAGCCATGGAGTTCAGGGGTGGAAGCTGGGCCAGGTTGGACTCTGAGGCCACAAGTAACTTTCTCTCTAGATCTCAGTTTCCTCAGCTGTGAAATGAGGGAGGTGTTCTGGAAGGATCTTTCTAGTTCTCAAGCCCTCTGGCTGTAAATGCACCTTCCTTTGTTCAAGGACGGATTTTTGTGGCTCCCAGACACACATCAACTGCCCGTCTCCCTCACTGCCCTTAGAAGTAAAGGATTGGAGCCCACACCCCTCTGCCCTGCCACCAGCTGCACTGTCCCTGCAGCTAGCTGACTGTGTCCTTTGATGGCTGGGGTGGAGGCTGCTGGGGTCCTCTGTTCATACGCCACCGTCCCCGGGACTGACTTCTAAGGGCTCAGCCTCCCAAGACCTTTTTGATATTTATTGTCTCTTTTGTTCACACTGTTACATTCATTTCTGAATACTGAGTGTATCTCAGTCTGCATTTCACACCACACCCTCCACCAGTTCCAGTGTCCTTCACCGCCGCCACCTTTTCCCCTCTTTCCTTCCCTCCCCGCTCCCACCCCCTGGTGGCCATCATCTTGTGTCCTCAGGGTTTTTGCTGGGGTGCATCTATTTATTTGTTTCATTTCATTGCATTCCACATAGGAGTGGAACCATCTCATATTTCTCTTTTTCTTTCTGACTTTTTTCACTTACCATGATCTTTTCCAGTTCCATGTAGATTGTTACAAAAGGCACAGTTTCTTTCTTTCTTTCTTTTTAGTGGCTGCATAGAATTCCATACAGTGTGTAAAGCACAGCTTCTGCATCCAGTCCTCTGTGGATGGACATTTAGGTTGTTTCCACACGTTAGCTGTTATGAACTGTGCCGCTGTGAACATCGGGGTGCAGATATTTTTTTCTGAGGAGAGGTTTTGTGTCCTCTGGGTATATTTCTAAGAGTGGGATTGCTGGGTCAAATGGTGGATTCGTCTTTATTTGTCTGAGGAATCTCCATCCTGTTTTCCAGAGAGGCTGCACCAATTTATATCCCCACCAACAGTGTAGGAGGCTCCTTTTTCTCTCCACCCTCCAGCACCTCCAGCCTTGTTCGTGTAGGTCATTTTCACTGTTGTGAATGGTATCTCATTGTAGTTTTTATTTGCACTTCTCTGATGACAGGTGATGTAGAGCATTTTTTTCAGGTGTCTGTAGACCATCTGTGTGTCTAATAGAGCGATCATCATCAAAACTGTTTGGTACTGGAACAAAAGCAGACAACACTGATCAGTGGAATTACATTGAGAGCCTAGAAATAAAGCCATACCTATATGGACAGTTTATCCATGACAACAGTGCCAAGAGCATACAATGGAGGAAGCAAAAGTCTATTTAACAAATGCTGCTGGGAAAACTGGAAAGACATCTGCAAAAAAAAAAAAAAAAAAAGGATCACTTTTTATTGCTTTATTGTCATACACAAAAGTTAGCTCAGAATGGTTCAAAGACCAGGACAGAAGAACTGAAACAATAAAATACCTATAAGACAATGTGGGAAAAACATTCCATCACCTTAGTCTCAAAGAGATCTTTGGGGAAGGAACAGCTGTGGCAAAAGAGGCCAAAGTAAAACTAAACAATTGGGATGACATCAAACTGAAAAGCTCTCTGCACTGCAAAAGAAACCACCACTGAAACAAAAAGATAACTCTGGAATTGAAGAAGATTCACACAGCATACATCAGATAAGAGCTTAATCTCCAAAATATATAAAGAGCTCATACACCTCAACAATAAAAAAGGAAATGACCCACTCAAAATATGGGCAGAAGAACTGAGAAGACTCCTATCTAAAGAAGACACACAGATGACCTACAGACATGGGAACAAGCTTTTTAAAAGAAGGCTACTCGGTTCCCAGACAGTCTCCCCCGGGCACCTGAGGTGGAGCCTGTGCCCTCGGGAGCCCTCTGAACACACAAAGCCGGGCTGCTGAATACCCTCTAGGGAAACCCTGGTGGGCAGAGCCTTCCCTCCAGAGAGCCGGTCTCTGGAGACTGACAGACCTCATTTCACAGTCCTCCACCTCCCCTTCTACAAGTTCAAAGTCCCTAACAATTTCCAGCTGGAGAATGAGAAAGGAGGTTCCAGCTCCATTGAGCCTCAGCCCTGCTGCTGGCTCCCCACCCTCGGGGGATGCCTAAATGTCGCTGTCAGTGAACTTGGTCACCCTCTGCACGTTCCCTGGGGAGCTCCTCACCCTCTGGCTCCAGGGACCAGTGTTGGAAACTGATCCTGCTGCCTGCCGCCCTTTCTCCAGAAGCCCATACCATAGGGGTGCCTTCACCATGCTGAGCCCCGTCAGGTCTGGAGGACCAGGAGAGGATAGCAGCCAGAACCTGAGGCAGGGCTGGGCTGAGAGGGCCTCCTGGAGGAGCCGGCTTGTCAGTGCAGGGATACGGCCCTCCTGCGGCGGGAGACAGACGGAGCCAGCCCCAGGCTCCTGCTCCTGCTTCATTCTGTTCTCCTGCTCCATGGGCGAGCCCAATAGAAGCCCCTGGGCTGGGTTGCTGCCGATGCCAGGGCCTCCCAGATGCAGAGCAAGGCAGAGATGCTGTAATGCAGGTCCGCAGGGGAAGGGAGGAGCCCAGCTCAGTGATGTCGAGGAAAGGAGACATCAGGGAGACCTGTTAAACTTTCTCTCTCCATCTTTGAGCTCTTTCTGTGGGCATTGGGGCCTGGGAAGCATCAGGACTTGGGGTTCAGGCAGACAAGCATTAAATCCTCACTTCACCCTTCCTGCTATGTGACTTTGAACAAAGTACTTAACCAGCTAGCTCCTCAGTTGTCTCACCCATCCCGTGGGAACCACAGACCCGAACCTGACACTCTAGAGAGGAGAGTGGGGACGCACAGTGCCTGGTCCACAGTGAAGCGCCAGCAAACGGATCTCATTTGGATCCACGTCTGTCTGCCCTTTACCTCTTGGCCAGACTTCTAGAACCTGTGAACGAGTCTCTGCGCCTAGTCTCAGATCCTTCCATTCACCCTCTGCACTGCCCCGGAGTGCTCTTCCTCAGACCCTTGTCAGACTGTCCCCGCCTTCCTCACAACCACTCATCAGTCCCCAGTGCTCAGGTAATAAAGTTCAAGTTCTTTAGTGTGACAACCAAGGCCAACCAATGTGCAGCCTTAATCCCCCTTCCTAGGCCCTACCAATCCTTCCCTTGGTGCCTCGGTTCAGGAAACACTGATCTTCTCTGTCCCCAGACAGACTTGAGGTATCCAAGCTTTTGCCCATTGTCCTCCCTTCCTGGATGCCTCTTCTCTGGTCACACTGATCGAATTCCTGCTTTCCCACGAGGATGTCCCTCACCATCCCATCTCACTGCCTGCAGCAGGCAGCTTATGGGTGTGTGCATGTGGCTCTGCTCTCATCCTGCCTCCTCGCAGAAGCGGGTGTCTGTCACTCCTGACGTTCTGGGCATTTTGAAGGCAAGTCTCAGGACACCCACATTCTTTATCTCTTGCTGACTCCATTGGGTGTGGGTGAGGGTCTTCAGTGATCACCTGTGTAGGTGGTGAGACCCATTTGTGCTGACCCTTAGAGGAGCCTCACAGCACGGTGTCATTATTGCTTTCACTAATAAGGAAATGGAGGCACAGCACCTGCCTCAGGTCACGTGGCCAGGACGTGCAGCGGCTGCCTTCGAACCAGGGCTGCCTGCACTGTGAAGTCTGTGCATTTCCCACTCTCATTCAAGAAATGTTTGGAAATGAATCAACAAAGGAAAGAAGGGAGGGAGGGTGGGAGGAAAGGAGGAAGAAAGGAAGGATGGAAGGAAAGAAGGGAGGAAGGAAGGAAGGATGGAAGGAAGAGATGGAGGGAGGGAGGGAAGGAGAGAGGAAGGAAGGAAGGACAGAAGGAAAGAAGGAAGGACAAAAGAAAGGAAGAGATGGAGGGAGGGAAGAAGGAAGGATAGAAGGAAGGAAGGAAGGAATTGCAACATGTCTCGTGAGGCTTGAGTTTGAGTCCCATATGTTCTTTATCTTTTCTGGACAGAGAAGAGGTGCTCAGGCATGAGTCTTCCTTCTCTTTTCAACCTCCCTAACCCCCTGACTGTTGGCACGATCTGTTTTCCTGGGCTTCTCAGTGAATCAGGCAGCTCTGGGGTCCCTTCCAGAACCCAGACAGGCAGCCGGGGCAACCCCAGTGGGGAGCAAATCAGCACAGGACTGATACCGATGTGGTGTGGGGAGGCTGCAACCTGTGGGGCCCAGCAGGCTGCAGACACAGAGCCAGCACCATGCACACCTCAAGACGCCTCCAACAGCCAGCGAGGGAGAGGGCCCATTAGACTGTTTATATCCCACCTGCCTGCCGAGCGACAGCATGATCACAGAGCCTCTTCCCTCTGATTTTTATTTGTCAGCCACATTTGCACACCCCCAGGTTCCTCAAAAAGTGGGTCCCATGGTTGACTGGACAGCCCGGCTCTCCCAGGAAACCCCAGGGAAATTTCGAAGGGACCCCAAAGGGGCCCATGGCTGCTGCTTCCAGCCCTGGTTGCCGAAGGAACCTTTCCAGATGGAGTGGGCAGCCAGGAGTCTGTGGCTTGAGCTTGGCCTGAGTGTCCAAGGGCTGGGCAGCACCTCGGTAAGTGAGCGAGATTGACTTTCCCTTCCCTGGGAGGCACTGTCGTCCAAGGCCATAAATCAACCACTTTAATTCTCATTGGGGACATGTTTGTCAAGAAGTTCGCTGATTCTGGTGCAAATGGGATGAGGGGTTAAAGAGCAAAGATGGTTAAAATGGTGTCCTGCCCCGAGGCCCAGAAGCACCTCCTCACAAAACCCAGGGTGCCCCGTGGAACGTTCCAGTTGATGATAGAAGACCTCTACTATGTGAAACTTGGGGCCCACGCATGTCAGCCAGCAGAAGAGAGTTGAGAAAGCCAGGCTGGAGAGGTGATTTGCTTGTGCGTGTCATCAAGCTTTCATTTATTGACCTGCTGGGGTACCTGCTGGGAGTCCTTGCGTGATGGACTCCTGCTCTATATTAAAGGTCACCTCCTCAGGGAGGCAGCCCTGACCCCCCTTTCTAGTGGCTCCTTCCCCTTCTAGCCCACCTGCATGCTGCTACATCATTTGCTTTATTGCCATCACCGCACCTTCTAGTAACTGCAATTCTCGTTTGTTCGCGGACTGTTCTGTTGTCCGCTGGGCCCCCTGGAAGTAAGATCCTGGGGAGGAGGGACACACCTGCTGTCCATACCCATGTCTGTCTTGTCCCCCAGTGCCACACTCTGCCTGGTCCCTCATCCAGCACACAGTTGCCAAGAGCCCCCCGTTGCCAGGCCAGTGTGACGGGTCAGCCAAGGCCCCGGTTACTGCCCTCGGAGGAGTTTGATAAAGGGGATACAGGCTTTGATTAACCTGGGGTTTCTGATGCTTTGACATCTGGGACCTTGCTGACTCTGGAGACACTGTCCCTGCCCGGGTGGCCTCTTGCTCAAATCATGCCTTCCACGTGCAAATCGACCTGTGCGGAGACTATGCCCCAGCTGCCTGCTTCTCCGTCGCTCTTAGTCACTGGGTCGCTTTCCTCTGCCTTAATCACAGGGACCAGGTGCCAGACAACTAGGGACAGCCCCAGGGTCCCAGAGCCCACTGGAATTATTATTAAACTACTGCTTACCAGCCTGATCATTCCTCTGCTTGGAAACCATCAAAAGTTTCTTGTGCATCTTCCCCCTCACCCTCCGCCACCTCTGGCCCCTCCAGTTGTCCCCCACTTTTGATGTGGCTTGCCCCTTCCTCTAGGGAAAATGACAAACTATCTGTTCAGTGACAATCACCTCCTGTTGCAATAATAATAGGACCTACACTTTTAAAAAGACCAGGAGGGTGAAGGCAGACTTAGGTACTGAGGGGACTCAGGCTAGCGCAGGTAAGTCACACCTGGCCCGTAGCTCAGGCGAAGAAGGAGATGGAAGTTTCTGGCCACTCACATGGCTGAGCAGGGCAAGCAGAAGCCATCGGATGAGCATCTGGAGCAGGGTGGGGCCACCTCTTGGAGGCTTTGAATGAGGCTGGTCCCTTGGGGCAGGTGTGGAGCACACAGAGAGCTATAGATGGAGCCCGTGTGACGCGTGGTCCCTGTGTGTTTTCCCACCCTTCCAGCATTCACTCAGCTGCGGCCTGCCTGTGGGATGAGGTGTGTCCCAGGCCCTGACTGCCATCAGCCTGGCTCCTGCCAGCCGCAGCACCCCACCCTGCTCTTTACTGAGTCACTCAGGCAGCTGCTGGGTCTGCTCTGTCCCCTGGTCTGAGTCATGCTTCCTCTGATCTCCCGCCTCCCACTCTGCACATCTCCAGCACCCAGCGATGGGGACCCTGACCCTGACTTGGTGGCTGATGGAATCATCATTATGTGTGACACTCCCGACTTGGAATTCTTTGGGATTCGAACTCTGTTGCTAATTTTCTGAAGCTGAAGTGAGGTCAGAGTGAAAAGCAGGACCAGGCCGCAGGGGTGGCAGCGGCGGACATGACCCTATCTGGGTCCCTGGAGGCCTGGTGGGACAGTCTCATCCATTGTCCTTTCCTGACGTCCTCTTCTGGGCCTCGTCCAGGCTCAGGAACAAAGACAGAGCCCCTTTGCATTGGCCTTCAAGCCATGGTTGGGTCAGGTGCAGAAAAGGACCTAGCCCTCGCCTTTCTGCCTCCTTCCCTGGAAGAAAATACCAGATTCTGGAGAGAGCTCAAGTGGCAACGAGCATTTGCTGAGCATTTGCTTCGCCTGTTCATTCGTTCCCTTATTCTGCCCACATTTTTCCAGTGGTCCCTGGGAGTCAGTCGTGTTCCAGGTGCCAGACACACAATATGAAGCCAAGCGTCCCCAGCCTCTCTCCTCAGAGGGTCTGAGTGAACAAGGAAATGCGATGTCAGGAGCAACATGAGAAGGCTTTTTGAAAAAGAAGAAAATGAAGGGAGTGTCAGGCAAAGAAAGGGAGGGCTTGGAAGGGCTGGCCTAGAGCCAGGTCACGCAATGTGTGTTTTCCTGTGATCCGTCAGGAGCTGGATGGAAAAGCTGTGCCGGGTACCCTGGGGGAGAAAGAGAGGCCCAAGAGGTGGAGTCCCCTCCTTGTGGAGTGTGTGGCCTGGCCGAGGGCGAGGTTCCAGATGTAATGACTGCCCTTTATGGGAGATATAGTCTGTGCCAATGCTGGTGCTCAGTTCTTCCGTGGGTTTTCTCATTTAATCTCGTAGTGACTTCTTGGCAGATGTGTTACGATTTTCCCGTTTCATGGAGTTTAGAGTCATCAAGTCAGTTGCTCAAGTTTGCATAGTTGGAGGAGATGTGACTTAGCATCCAGCAGTGTGACAGCTGGGATGAGGGGCTTAACTGCGGTGTCACGGCTGTGACACAAAGCACAGACGTATGTCCTCTGAGTTCCAGCAGGAGCCACAGTGTTCAGACAAGAGAGAGCTCAGAAAAGGTCCATGGACCAAGAGGCCTTACCAGTGAGTATGCCTCCCATGGGCATGAAGGAGAGACGGCATTGCAAGAGGAAGCGCCGCTGAAGCAGAGGTGAGACGCTGGGAGAGCAGCCCTGGCGTTCTGTACGGAGGCGAGGGAGACAGGCTGTCATGGAGGGGAGGCCTGTGCCGGGCTGACCATGATTACAGGCTAGACTATCAGGCTTCCGTCCATTGACGGGGGCCATGGAAGAGATGGCACAGAGAGTTAACTCAGAGTGAGGGCAGGGGCATAATGGGCAATGATGAGCAAGATGATTGGGACAGGGTTGAGTCAGGCAAGCCGCCAGGCCCGAGCTGGCAGAGCGTGTGGTTAAAGTCATGGACACCTGGATTTGGTTCCAACTTAACCACTGTCGTGGGCACAGAGGTGCCCTAACGGGATTGTGCTGAGTTGGCCCCCTACTCCCACCACCAGCACTGGGACAGCTCCAGGACTTTCTCAGGTTGCAGGACTCCACTTCACCTGAGTCAAAGCCTCCAGGAGTATCCCTCAGCTCTGAGCCAGCTGAGCGTGGTTTGTCAATGCTAGCTAGCTCCCTGGTTCGTGTTTCCCACAGGGGACAACTTGCATGACCGCGTACTCTTTACTGGCTGTCTCCCTTCCTCACACCCCTGCCAGCGTTCCCTGGACTCGAACCCTTTCCTTGGGGGCAGTGTCTGGAAAAATTGGAGCCAAACAATCCATTTTTAGCTATAGGGCCTTGGGTGAATTATTTTACCTCTCTATGCCTCGGTTTCCTCATCTAGCAAGCGGGAATGATGATAATAATTGATCAAAGGGTTGTTGTGGTGAAGAATCAATGTCATAGACACCAAGAACTTGGTATCTCACATGCTGTAAAATTCTCAGCAAGTGTCACCAAGATTACTTCAAAACAAATGAGGTAGCTGAGGGAAAGAGGCTGGTGACTGAGAAAGGAGACGGGGACAGATACATGAAAGTTGGCACCTGAGCAGGGAAGAGAAGAAATTGAGGACACGGCCAAATTTGGAGCCTGGAGAGCTGGAGCAAGGAATGCCATTTACAGCAGCCAGAGGCCAGAGGAGAAGAGGCTGGGTTTGGGAAAAGACAGCGTGTGCAATTTTAGCATCCAAGTTTCAGGAGCCAGACAGACTGTGCAGACATCCAGCAGGCAGCTGGGACTGTGGGACTGAGTGGAGAGGGGCAAATATGGCAACCAGATGGAATTGGGCATTCTTGGGAGGGAAATGAGTACTGTTGTTATGGGAGTTGGGTGAGAAATCAGTAGGAGAGATCAAGAAGAGGTAAAGGTGGTCAGAATGGGGAGAATGGTAAGGCAGGGTACTCTGGGGATGTGGATTAGAGGGGATGGCAACCAGTTTACTGGCCAAGATGGAACCAAGGGGCAGGGCAGGGGTAATCCTCTTCCTGAGAATCACGGAAAACCTGAGTCTTGGGTCTGGTTCCCTGGAAACAGAGCCTGAGGCAAGGATTCGGAACGTCTGATTGACCGGGGAAGCCGAAAGTGAGGGAGGAGGGATAGAGCAGGCCACATCTCCACTGGAGACTCACTTCAGCCTCCTCTCACAGGGGGCTGTGCAATCACAAGGTTGGTCCTGCCTTGAACCTCTTATATTCATTTGTCCCTTAACCATTGTCTCCTGTTGGGTCAAGGGCAATTCTTCAGACAAGGGGACAAACTGAACCATTAGCACCACTACTCACAATAACTGAGGAGTTATAACAGGGACCCAGATGAGGTACTGCCAACGTCCAACATCCACAGCAACCTAGAGAAAGCCTTGCTCAGACAGGTTCCCTCTGACCTTTTTTAATTTTTTAAATTAATTTTATTGAAGGAATATGGTATTTTAGCATGAACTTGGTTTGACATCTACATAATAGCAAATTTGCATCTGCATATAGGACAATAGGTTTCCCACTATTTCCTTGTCTTTTCCCTTCACTTTACAATGAATCCCCTTGACCCCCCGCCACCACTCACCCATCTCTTCTATACCCTTTGATTTTCCTTATTTAAAATGGTGCGATCATTCTGGAAAGTAGTGTGGAGATTCCTCAAAGAATTGAGAATGGAAATTCCATATGATCCAGTTATTCTTCTATTGGGTATTTACCCTAAGAGCAAACATTTATCTGCAAAGATAAATGCAACCCCATGTTCATTGCAGCATAATTCACAGTAGCTAAGAGCTGGAAACTACCTAAATGCCCATCGACAGAGGAGTGGATAAAGAAGATGTGCTATATACAATGGAATACTATGCAGCCATCAAAAAGAGAGAAATCCTGCCATTTGCAACCATATGGATGGACGTAAAAGACCTTTCATGGACTAATGAATACTCATCCTTCTCACCCAGAGAAAGCATGAGATTCATGTTGGCAAAAAGTGCAGACAAGAAAGATCTTGAAAGTGAGTTTCATAACTATTATCGTATCTGTCAAGGAAGAGTATCTGATCTTTTATTTTCATTCAGGTCGTTTAACTGATTGAGGGACCTGTGTACCAACACAGACTGCAACTAGTGTTCCCCAGACCCTGCCTCCAAGTGTCAGGCACTGTGCTACTTGCTTTTTAATTTTTTCTGCGACTACGGTCTATCACTTCGGAATCTCAGGAAGAAGAGTTTCCCTCCCCTGCCCCTACCTGTAAAGTGGTACCATCTTCTCTGCTCCACTCCCTCAGAAGTCCCTGCCTTACCATCCTCCCCACACTGCCACCTTTGCCTCTTCTTGATCTACCCCTTTGCTTGCACTAAGTTTTCAGGACAAAGATGCTTGCTATGCCCTTTAGCAGAGGAAATGCTGTAGCCCTGTGCTCATGATCAAGCAGCTGAAAAAGAGAACGGAATTGAACCCAAGTCTGTCTGATCTCAGACCCCAAATTCTTAGTCTCCCCTGTCTTCCCACTCGGTAGGGTAGGGGGGGGGTGGTGAAGGCTGTCAGTTGACTTGGCAGGATACAAAGGCATCTGCTATCTTGAACCCTCCAAAATCATCATCAAAATCTAATCCCGCCTACCCCAGCCCAACCTGGTCCTGACATTTAAAAAAAAGAAGCACGAAAATGAAAGGGGGAAAATCAACTTTGAATTCCCCAGACTGAGGAGAATTGCTGACAGTGCTGAGATGCTCCTCCAGAGGTCCCCACCCCGAGAGGACTACTTGGGGTGACACCTTCTCAGCTGGTCCCCCAGCCTCACAGACTCTATCCCACATACTCAGTGGCTGTGTATCTCCTGAAGCCACATTCCTCATGCTTCTCTGCCTTTGCTGCTGCCATTTCTTTATTGTAGACTAAACTTTCCACCCTTCAAAGCCTTCACCCGGCTTATCAGGTGTCCCTTTGTCGGGTTGAAGGTGGCCTCTCCTGCCAAGCCCTGGGCTACCCAAACAGTGCACCCGCCTGGAAGCAGGAGAGCCGAGATGTGCCCGTGATTCCCCGCAGTGGTAGTCGTCTGTCATCTTGAGGCTGCTGCCTGGGCTGGCACTGGAGGCTGAGCAGTACCCGAGTGGCACAGAACACACATGGCAGGACAAGCAGTCACATCAAACAACACCTGGTCATCCTGATGGAAAAGGCAGCCAAGGGGACTTCGGGTCCTTGACTCCAGCTGTGTGGGGTAGAGCAAGATGTGAGGATGAGGGGCCCTTTCCTGATGTGATTGCATCCGAAAAAGCTGTTTCTCTTGGCTGTGGCTGTGTGTCAGCTCCCTGGTAAGGTTCTCTCTGGAGAAGGTCTGAGGTTGTCTTCATCATCTGGTGGTCCATGGGTGGCGGGCAAGGAATAAACTGATGATCGCTTGCTGGATCCTGACCTGGAAAACAAGGTCTAAGAAGACAGTGAGTCAGTGGGCAAAGTCTAGAGAAGTTGGTCAAGGGTGCAGGGGCCTGGGCAGGTTGCTGACTGCCTGCTTCCACCTGACCACTGACTGGCTGTGTGATGTTGGAAAAGCCACTTCATCTCTTTGGGATTAAGAGTTCGATTTTTAGCTTGAAATAAAGCAGGGTTTTTGTTTGCTTTTATTGCAGTAATTTTGATTTTACAACACCGAAATAAACTCACATGTATGGTTCCCTACATGTGCAGTTTCCGCTTTCCTCAGATATACGTCAACATACCCTGCCCTCCACCACATCACCAAGTGTTCTTCACCATTGTCTAGTGGACTCTGCCACCACTTGTCCTCCTCCTCTTGTCTCATTCCCTATTGGTAACCTCAGTTCTGTTGCAAGTGTCTAAGGGTAGATTTTGTTTCATCTGTTCCTTTGTTTTGTTTATTCATGCTCCACCTATGAGTGAGATCATCTGATATCTATTTATCTTCTTTTGACTTATTTCATTTATCATAATCCCCTCTACTTCCATCCAGGCTGATTCAAATGACAGGGTTTCATCTCTTCTAAGGGCTGTGTAGTGTTCCATTGTGTATATGTACCACATCTTCTTTATCCATTATCTGATGTTGGGCACTTAGGTGGCTTCCAGTTCTTAGCTATTGTGAATAGGGCTGCAATAAACACAGGGCTGCATAAACCTCCACAAATGAATGTTTTTGTGTTTTTTTGGATAAATACTCAAAAGTGAGAATGTGGGATCATGTGAGATTTCCATATTCAACTTTTTGAGGAATCTCCATACTGTTTTTCACAGAGGTTACACCAATTTGCACTCCCACCAACAGTGCAAAATTGTTCCCTTTTTCCACATCCAGCCACAGTTTGTTATTTCCAGACTTTTGGATAATAGCCAGTCTCTCAGGTGTAAGGTGATATCTCATTGTTGTTTTGGTTTACATTTCCCTGACAGCTAGCAGAAGGAACATCTTTTCATGTGCCTATTGGCCATCTGTATATCCTCTTCTGAAAAATGTCTCTCCAATTCTTTTTCCCATTTTTGATCAAATTGCTTACTTTTCTGTTGTTGAGTTTTATGAGTTCTTTGTATGTTTTAGATATTAAGCCCTTGTTAGAAATAGGAAATGCAAATATCTTCTCCCAGTTAGCAGATTGTCTTTTTGTTTTGGTGATGTTTTCATTTGCTGTGAAGAAGCTTTTTAGTTTGATGTAGTCCCAGTTGTTTATTTTCCCTTTTTTTTGTTGTTTTTGTCTCACAAAAAAAATAGGATAACTGGAGTGGTGAGTTGGAAAAAATTCTGAGGTACTTACTAAGCTTAATGAGGCAGTATCATGGTTGATTAGTAATGTCTGCTGTGGGTATTGGCAAAGAGACCCGTGTCATTGCTGGCCCCGACTATCTTTCTCATTCTGACATTTCATAATTCAATGACTCCATAGGGCTAAAGGTTAAGCGTATGTGTGTTTTGAGGAAGGAGGGGTCAAAAATTCAAGAAAATTAAGTTCATAAACTCAGGTCAGACCCATGGAGAGGTCCAAAAGAGATGGGAATGAAAGCATCAGTGCCCACAGGGCACAAACTCTAGGCTAGTGCCTTGCTTTTCACACTGAGTTGCTAATCATTCATGGGCTGTGAAATGTAATTGGCTACAACCAATATTTTAAGAACATACAGAGGAGAAGAGAGTCAAATAAAATGAAAATGAATGGAATTATTTAGATCTCAACATGATGGAGTTCAAAACACACAACAGAAAATATGACCCTCGGGATATTTTAAGCTGAGGGAGTTTGAGAAAATGGCAGAAGCAGGAAGGTCATGATGACTTCTTCTCTTAAAAAGGTCATAAAGCCCTCATGTGAGAGGTGCCTTCCCTATACTCTGAGGAAAGAACATTCTTATCTCTGAAGACAACAACATCCAGAAGGTTCCTAACAAACAGGTCTGGCTAAATCCGCGCCCCCCCGACCCCAGTTACCACACTTGCACTTTCCTTCATAACTGTGTGCTCTCCATCAAACCCTGCACAAAAATACACAGCGCTGCTCCTTTAGGTCTTTATTTCTTTATGAAGACTCTCATGCCATCATACTTTTCTTCTATGAATCAGTCTTTGTGAATTTAATGTCCAGGCCAGCACAGTGACCCTAAGAAAATGTTTTCCTCCCCTACATATGCATATGATATGCTTAGATGCCCTTTGTAAACTTATGCTTCTGTTATATATGTATGAAAGAGGAGGGTCATGACTGATGTTAATTGTGGCTCCTGGTTTGCTGTGAAGGAGTTAGGTGACCAGCACAGTCCTGGTTCAAACCCATCACTCTGGTGTCATTATATGGCACCTCCTTTTACTCCTTGTAGTGATGTTAAAATATTTCAGCACCTTTTCTACCCTCTTTCCTTTCAAAGGTAAGGCCTAATTCTTCTTCCCTGAGTGTAAACTGGACTTACGCGCTTGCTTCAAATGTATAGAACATAGACTAAGTGGCAGTGTGTCACTTTTTAAGACTACATTATGTGGGATTTTTTAAAAATCTCCTCCTTGCTCTCTTCTGCATCTTCACATTGGTGAAATCCTGCTGCCTTTTCATGATTAAAGTCAAGTATCCTTCATGTGGTTGGTAAGAAGCTGAGACCTCCTGCCAATAGCCATGTCAACCATCTTGGAAATAGATGCTCCAGCCCAGACAAACATTCAGAAGTCTGCAGCCTGGGGGACTTCCTGTATGCAACCTCATGAGAGACTCTAATCAGAACTGCCCCTTTAAGCGACTCCCAAATAACTCACAGAGACTGGGAGATAATAAATGTTGTTTGTTTTAAGCTGCCACACTTTAGGAAAATTTTTACACAGCAGTTGATAACAAATACAACTTCAAAGTTATCTCCTTAGGTTGAAAATTATTTGGTTACTTTATATAAGAAGGACTTTGGAAGTCCTGTGGGGTATCTAAGCATCAGGGAGAATGAAAAAATTGCACGGAGCAAGGAGATAGGACAGGAGTAAAATTGCCTTGGTTTGTCAAAAATCAGAGAGTGGAGAATGGCTTTTTTTTTTTTTTTTTTTAAGAAGAAGAGAGGCAGGAATGATGACAGGCAAGAAGGAAGAGAGAAAAAGAAGCATTTTCATTGATTCATTTGTTCATTTTGGGTCGTTTTTCCCCAGCCCCTGGTTGCAAACCCATGTCCCTAGGCTTACACGTCTGGAGAGTGTATTCTAATCACAATAGAAACAGTCTAGACGAAACAGAAATTCCAGGACCAGCTGAAAAAGAACATGCAGAGGTCCAAAGACTAGCTGAGGCTCTCCAAAGTCAAGTTTCTCCTAATTTAACACATCTCCCTTTTCAGAGGATGACTTGATGTGAAGAGCAGACAACACAGGCTGGTTCGGGCATGCGTGGAGTTCTTATGGAGCAGGCAGTCCAGAGGAAGGACTTGCAGGACACTGCCCTGCTCCGACCTGTCCTACAATGTACCCAGAGACACAGAAATGCATTTATCTAAACCTCAAAATCACAAATAATTTGGATTCAGCTGAGTTAGGATGGAAACTTTCTTCTCAGGCAGAATGCTGGGCGAAGATCAACAAGAAGAAATGTAACAGTGATCAATGGAGAATCGGACACTTTCAGATCAAAGCAAATCAATGACCCAGGGAATGAGCCCAGGGTGGGTGGATGGGGTGGCTTGGCAGAATTCCACCTGCAATGATCTGGTCATTCTTATCTGACCCTTAAAGTCAACGAAGCACAAACAATTGGATGTAGCTCTTGGAATAATGGTCCCACATGTAGGCTTCTAACATAATGGGAGTCTAGCTGACGACACTGACCTCCCTTCTGTTCCTGCTCGGGTCCACTGCTCCTGGGGTCCTGGGTTTAGATCAGGACCCCACACTTTCTAGGTACAGAGTGTTCAGGGGGAGGACCCAGAAGGGGGCAGCAGGACTTAATGTTCTCACGTGAGAAATGATGACAGCACTCTCTGGGGAAGCAGCAGGGACACAGGAGAGGAGGTAAAACAGGGACAGCCTGTTCTGTCTCTGAACTGTCTCTGGGATGTCTGGACTGGACCTGGGGAGGAGGGATGATCTGAGATCCAGGGTGGGAAATACCAGGGCATCAGCTTTGGGGTCACTCCAAGGAGGGCTGCTCTGACGGGCAAGACTCCCTGTGGGAGGCTGGGTGGCCTGTTGAGATGTGAATCTGCAGTCCCTTCCCTGCGCCCCGGACATGGCCTCTGCCTGCCACGTCGGCTCTCTCCGCAGTAAGGGCTGGTCCTTGTGGGGAGGGTAAGCAGGAGAGAGTCGGGGAGACAGCGATCTGCCTGGGCCATGCTACCGGGCAGCAACAGTCACAGAGGCACCCTTTCTGCCCAGCACCATGCAGTCCAACTCATGAGGAAAAGGGAGACACAAGGGGCAGGGCAGGGTCCCCTGCAGCCCAAAGGTCAGCTCCCAGGAGGCGCTGCAGAGCTGCAGAGCACTCATGACAAACATTAGCCCTCATGCAAATGCTCACACACCCACATTCAAGCACCATCGCATGGCTTTCCATCCAGTGGTCATCTCACCTATGCTCACACACGCACTCACACACTAGAACAAACACACACTCTCATACACATAAGCACGCATGCACACATACTCACACGCACAAAGCATATGTGTGCACACACACACTCACACGAGCACGGACACACACACTCATGCGCACACACACACACACACCTGCTTACACGCGTGCAGCATGCATACACACATACATACATGTGGGCCCCGTCTTAGTTCTGATTCCTAGGAAGCAGAGTTTGATAGTTGACTTGCAAGCAGGAAGCGAACTGGGGAGAGCTTTGGGGAGCAGCCTTGCATGGAGTGAGGGGAGCAGGACAAAGCTGAGGGGCTTCTTGAGCCTCCAGCCATGCAGTCACAAAGTAGCCACAGGGAGCAGGAGCTGGAAGGCCTTTCAGACCCACCCAGAATTGAAGGGGAGGGGCTGGGTCTTAGTACCCTCCATGGGCTAGTCACTAGGTACCGGGAAGGGACTCAACTGTGAGCCATCAGCAGCCAACCCTGTACCCTCAAATGACATGAGTCTTGGTCCTGGAGCAGAGATTTGGGCAACACCACTGCACCTATGTCGTGCTTGAGGGACAGAGCTGTGTGCAAGCCCGCTGGCGTTCTCCTGCCCAGCCCCGTGCACATCTGCTCCTGGGACAGGCCCAAGCCCAGGGTGAGGAGGCCAACAGGGGACTTAAACGGAAGGCCTGCCTCTCTGACTTTTGGTGGGAAGGAGCCATCCACAGCCCTGGACAGGCCAGCTTTGGCAGGACCTGAAGTTGAGATTGGGTATCCTAGGAGGAGTATATCCTTCAATACTCTCATGGGCTTTCTGAAGAAACCTCCAGAAACTTCCTTCTCTCCACTCCCTTTAGTTTTCCCTTGATCTGGTTAATGAGCCCAAGAATCATGGAACCAGTTTTTATAATTTTCCTTTGTGCAATCTGCTCAGAATGACTGACCTCACTCTCTCTGCATCTAGAATCTGTCTTCTCGTCTCCAGACGAATACTCAGTGTCTGTTTGAATATCCTGTTGTGCCAGGGTGGCTTAGACCACCTGCTGAAACTAGGTCCCTGGTCCAGTGCTGGCTCCGCCTTCCTGCAGGAATACACATGCACGGGGCTGGGAAGGAGCCGTGTGCATGCAGGCGTGTGTCCCGCGGGCACATAGCCGGGGCCACGGTGTGGCCCAAGTGCCCGCTCCAGGACCAAGACTCATGTCACTGAGGGGTAGGGTTGGCAACCGATGGCTCACCGCTCAGACTCTCTCAGGAGATAGCCACTTCGCCCAAAGGTGGCCCCTTCCCTGTACCCATCAGGTATGTACAGGTCAGGTTACTGATATCTGTGCACTACTTGCCCCACCTGTAAAATGGGGTCCAGCTCACAAGCTGCACTGGTGAGGCCCACAGAGCCACTGGTGCAGTCAGCACTCTGTGAACTTTAAGCTGGGAACTTTCAACTCCTTAACCAGACTCAGCACAGTCCAGAGCTCACCTGCTACCCTCCTGGAATAGATCTGGGCAACTCTGGCCTTAATAGTGTTTGATGAATGGCCCTCCTCATCAGGGGATCAGGTGGCCCGTGCCTTTCCCTTTTGCAGAAGGAAGGAATGGCCTTCCCAGAGTGCCTGACGGGTCCTCGGGAATCTACCTCCTTCACCCTTATTCTCACAGATCGAGGAAGGAAACTGAGGCCCAGATGGGTGACTGGTGAATGACTTGTCCAGGGACACAGTTGGTAAAAGGAGGACTTGACAGTCTGACTTGGGCCTCTTGACTCCCAGACCCAGGCTCTGCCCATGGGCCCACTCTGCCTCATTCCAGAGCCCCCCAGCCACGGAGCTTCCTCCTCTCTGCCAATATGATTTGCTGACAGTGTTCCATTGCCTTTTGTCACCAGCTTGTCCTTGTAAACACCACAGTGGGGGGTGTGTCCTGTGACACCTGAAGTCCTGTACTCTTCATTCTTTGTTGTGTGATTTTAGGTGATTTACTTAACACTTTGCAACCCAATGTTCTCATCCCTGAAACATGGATGATGCAAATTGTATCTACCTCCTGGGAAGAATGTGAGGTTAAGTAGGATGGTGCATGTGACATATTGTCTGTCAGCAGCTTAAAGCTGGCCATTCCTATTACTAGCCATGGTCCTCGGGCTATTTGTGCAAAGGTACTTGGCAGGAGCAAATACGGCTGAAATCCTTGGAGCTGGATCTGCCCCTCTAGATGCCATTTCATAATTCATCTATAGAGAGGGGCCATCTTTTTCTAATTTGTGTGAATGGACTATATCGTGCGACCCTGTGTGCCCTGATCATGCCCTGGACAGGTAGAGGGCAGGACTCTAGACTACACCTCTCTTCTGGGGATCACAGTATGTGAGTTCCATCAGGGAAGCTTTCTGCTGGGTGCTATGGTCATTTCAGATGTTCTCAAAATTCCATTTAAAGCAAAGCATCTTCAGTAGCACTCTGGTGGAGTAGCAGTTGGGTGCAGTCCACATACATCCTAAGGTCCCTGGTTTCAATCCTGAGGCCAACAGGAAAAGCCAAGATGAGCTAAATGAGAATAAATAAAATGCTTTTCCTCCTCTCTCTTCCTGCCTGCTTGTCTCTGCTTGCCTTCATTCCCGCGGGCACCTTTCCTGAAAAAAAAAAAAAAGCCTCAGGAATAACAATATACCCTAAAAATCCTTTAAAAAAATCCACAGGAATAATAATAGCACCCTAAAAACCATAACACTCAAACATTTTCATTATCATCATCACCATGATTTTAAACGCCAGTGCATAGCCTTCAGGAGCTGAGGGTCAGAGAAGCCCTCAGGATGGGCACAGGAGGAGCCGGGTGGGAGAGAAGGGCCTTGTTTGCAGACAGGCCATGGAGAAGGCACTGTTTCCTGCCTTCAGAACTGTGTCCATGCCCCACTCTCGTTGAAGGGACCCACCGATGGTGCTACAGTAACACTGACAGCAGCAAACAGGCCTCTGATTCCCTAGGAGCAGCGCTAAGGCTCTTGATGCAGCTGAGCTCCCAGGAAATGCTCCCGCTCAGGGGAGTGACAGATACCTTCCAAGGGAATGAGTCTCCAACCCTGGATTTGGGGGTTTGGAGCTTGGCAGAGACCAGGTGGAAGAAACTCTGGGGCCCTGGGGCCTGCAGCCCCACACAGAGGTGGCTGCCAGAGTCCCTGTTGCAAAAGGTCTGCCTGGCATGTGGGGTGACATTTCTGAGGGGTGCCTTCAGCCAGGGCCCCCCAAAAGCAGACCCGTCCCAAGGATTCTGCACAGATTGTTTATCAGAGCACTCCCAGGGGCAACCAGGAGGCAGCTGAGAAGCCATGAAGGGAATTCGAGGAAGGTAAGCAAGGACCTCAGGTGACATCTCAGGTGGGGATTCTTCGGCGGGCAGGGACAGGGAGCGCCAGAGCATAGGGGTGCTGGGCTCTCACACCCCTGAACCTGTAGTCACTGGTGGAGTGCAGGCCAGGGAGAGGCTGGGGCATGTAAATTCCCAGGGGCTTCAGTTCCCTGTGCCCTAGAAGCTGGCGTGCAGGGCAGGTGTCTGCGAAGAGGATCGTAGCACTGCTCCTAGAAGGTACCACCCATTGAAGCCCAATGCCCCCTTCCAGCTCCTCTGCCCTCCACTTAAACAGGGTTAACACACTCAAGAGACCTGGGAACTCTAGGCAGTGGAATCTTAAATGCCCCCTTTCCCACCCCTGAAATATCTCATTTCCAGGACTGAAAAGTTTTCTAAGTGTCCCCAACTTCTCACTCCCTGCCTGCCATTGGAGGCTTCCCAGGGTTCCCCTCCCTCCTTGTTGGAAGCCCAGGATCAGTGGGCAGATGGATCCTTGAGCTGCACCGCCCCCCCCCCCCGCCCCCCGGGCTTCGTGCTGTTCCTGCACCAGCTGGGGGCTTCTGCCTCAACAGCTGGGTTCTGGGGCTACTGCAGCTCTCCTGTGGATTTTTCTCTTTCTTAATGGCCATTTTTGCAAATGTTATTGATTAGAGCTGGATTCCAAAGGCAATTCTGCCCCTAAAGAAAATTCCCGCACATCAGAAGGGAGGAGTCTTGCAGCTCCAACCGATTTTCAGTCTCTTCTGGCCCCCACAGCAGCACAGGCTGCATTTTAAACGCAGCCGAGGCCCAGGTGGGCCCCACGATGACGATAAATGGAGCTGTCAAAGGTGAAGGATTGCTCCATTTGTTCTGAAGCTCTGCTGGCCCCAAACTCCCCATCCAAGTGTATCGGGTCAGGCTGTGCTCCCCCCAAATTCATGCTGACCCAAAAGCTCAGAATGGAGCCTTGTTTGGAGCTAAGATGTACTTGCAGATGTAATTAGTGAAAATGAAGTCATCAGGGCTGAGGACAGGCCCAACATCTAAAACGACCCGTGTTCTTACAAGAGCATCACACAAGGGAATGCCCTGTGAGCATGTAGGCGAGATGGGGCTGATGTGTCTACAAGCCAAGGGATGGCAAGGATTGGGGGCAGTCACCAGAAGGCAGAGACAGGCGTGGGACAGATTCTCCGTGAGACTCCAGAAGGAAGCAGCACTACTAATACCTAGACTTGCAATTCTAGTCTACAGACCTGTGAAAGGATCAGTGGGTGTTTCAAGCCATTTGATTTGCACAATTTGTTAAGGCAGCCCCAGGAGACAAATAAGGAGGACTACAGAAGGGCCAAGGTCAGCCCTCAGGTCCACGCCCCTACCCCACTGTGGTGCCCTTTGCCTGAAGCTTGAAAGGACCTTACATTGGGTCTCTCAGGACCTATGACACACGAGCTGTTGACTTGGACTCCAGGATCTTGTAGGCACCTTGGGGAGCTCAGCCTTTTTCCCTATGCAGGACTTCAACTGATTAGACGAGGCCCACCCACCTTGCTGGCCTCGTGATTTGCTTTTCTGAAAGTTCACTGATTTAAGTGTTCATCTCATCCTCAAACATCCTCACAGAAACATCCAGAACATTTTTTGTTCACCTGCCTGGATACCTAGATCCCATTAAGCTGACATGTAAAGTTAATCATCACAGAGGGCATGTATTCAGATCTCCATTCTAAAGAGAGGGTGAGTGTGTCCAGCCAGGGTCATCGAACCAGTTGGCTGTGCTCAGGTGCTATAAAAAAGGTGGTTGAGCTGACAATGAGGAAACCAGGATTCAATTCACATTCTCTCTGGATTGGAGCTTTAAATCTTTGTGGCATGTACACACAGACGCCCCGTAGGACACACGTATTCAACTGGATTTGCATTCCTGTGGTGCATTTTGCTTTATACAAGGTCCTAGAAGGCATCAAAAACACTGATCACCATGGAATGGGTGTCATCTTGTGCTGGAAACCATATGTGTGACATCGAATTGCTGTAGCGATACTCTGAAATGACTGTCATTGGCCCCATTTTATTGGTGAGAGACTGAGACTCAGCACCAAGAAAGCAGGCTCAGTCCCCATAGCTCAGAGATCATATGCTGGACTCTGAGTACGTGCCTTTCACCAGGACCCACTGTCTTCTCTGTAGGTCTGAGCAAGTACTTTGGGTCAGGAACTGCATATTCCAAAGCACGGTCACCCATGTGACTTCATTTGGTTTTCATAGTCCAAGAGGAAGGAAAGTCAGCTGCAGCTTTCAGAGCAAGAGCTGGGGTGCAGAGAGGTTAACTGACTGGTTTATGTTTCTCACTTAACCAGTGTCCTGTCCAGAATTGGAGCTCTCTCCACAGCCCCAAGGTTGGGGGTGAAATCACAGGTTCACATTGGTTGGGTGTTTGCTCTGTTTGAGACACACATGTCATCTTACCTAACCTCCCCGCAACTTAAATATAATAGCAAGCAGGGATTTAGCATCTTTCTATGCAATACCCCCATTTAATCCTCCCTACTGTGCCATGAAGTAGGTAAGGCTAAGACTTTCATTTTATGGATGAAGAAACTGAGACACTCAGAGGTCAAGTAACTTGTTCAAGGTCAGACAGCTACCACATATGTCTGGACTTTAATGCAGAGTGCTTGATGCTAAAGTCTAAAGTCTTAACCACTGTCCTGGGGTGTGTTCATCCATCCATCTACTCATCCAAGCATCCATCCATCTACCCAACCATCTTTACATCTACCCATTCATGCATTCATCCATGTCTCATCTATCCATCCATCCATCGCTTCATCCCTCCATTCACCCACCCATCCATTCCTTCAGTTCTAGGTTATCTACACATAGGTGAAATAGAGGTAGCTCTACATGTTTTCTTTTCCCCTTTCCCCGATTCAGAGATAAATAAGGGTGGATATATACCCAATCCTTGAACTCTCCCAACTTTAGATCTGCTGGTCTCCTGGTGGGGGACAAAGCCCACAAACAAATAAACATGGCAAAGCTTTGGAAGAGTGGTCAATGTGAAGGTAAAATGAATGAGGAAAGACTGAGGATAAGCTTAGCTATTAATCTCTTAGGGGTGGACCACTTGATTAAAACTCTGAGTAATGAGAAAGATCCAAATATATGTATAATCTGAGGAAAGATTATTTCAGAGGGAAAAGTTTGTGCAAAGGCCCTGAGGTAGGAATTAGGTGGGTTGATTGAGAAGTAACATGATGGCTAGAGTGGAGGAAGCTCGTAAGGGGAGGAGGGCCCAGGATGAGGTGAGAGAGAAGGGCAGGTGCCTGGATAACCATGTGAGGTCACTGCTTCTGATGTTCTCAGGTGCCAACAGCCATTTTTCTCCCTCTGTGGTGAGCAGATCCTGTTCTTGTTGAGGCAGCCCTTTCTTCCCACAATGATATTTAACCTAAGTAAGGGGCGAGCAAATGTTTTCTTTAAGGGACCAGAGGGTACATTTTGAACTTTGAGTACCATTTGGTCTCTGGCATATCATTCAACTGAACTTTGTCCACACTCTGAAAGTAGATATCTGCCTTAAGAAAAATATTCCACCACAGGACTCTGTCTGCTTCCGAAGTGCACAAGAATGAATGAAATTAGAATGTAGGCTCCGAATGTCTGCTGCGCAGATGAGCCTGATGGAACCAGAGTAGCTGCCAGCAAGGCCTAACAATGGGAATGACTGTGTCCCAATAAAACTTTATTTATTTTATTTGTAATTTTGCCAGCACCCCCATCTAGACAGAGGGCAGCGGGACCGCTGATGCCTGTGGTGGAGCAAATCCTGGAGAAGCTGACGTCCAACCCCTTTCCTCGCGATCTCTCCCAATGCACTCATGGGATCAAGGTCAACGCTCCCCAAGGGTCCCCCTCAGAAGTGAGGAGCCATAGTGTCTTCCTCTTTAGCAGTGACAGTGATGACCTCATGACACACACACATAGCCCGCCCGGAAGAAGACTGTGAAGCAGGCCACACCCACAGGAGTGTGGGGTGAGGGCTGAACTGGGACTTGAGACCTGCAAGGATTTGTTAAGATCCAAAGAAACAGAGTGGTGACATGCCTACCTGTGTGGCTGGCATACTCCTGACTTTCTCCACTCTTTCCACTTTGACCTCGGCCCTCTCCAACCAGTGAGAGGAAATAGAACCCAGGCAGAAGGAAGGAAGGAAGCTTGGAGAGAAGAGCCCTTTCCCTGCTCTGGCAGCTCCCACAAGGAACCTTCCATCAATGACAGATGCTTATAGCTTTAGACAATGAAACGGATCATCACTTTCTATCTTAAGCAGGGGTCATTACCCTTCCATTCTGCAGAGACGCATCCAAGGCTTAATTTTTTTGTTGTTTGCATAGGCGATCATTTCAATTAAAAAGAACTGAAAATATTGCCCTCCATTTCCTTAGCAAACACAGCTTTATTGCCTCCCACTCCCCAAACAGGAAAAGAAGCCACTATTCTAATTTAAAAATCAAACAACTCTTAAACAGAGATGTGTAGTTTCTTAGGTGAAAGGACATTTGTACATATAGGGATTAGGAAAAACACATCTGTCACTTTGTGCTGTAAGTCACTGAGCATTGGAACTCCTTGAAGTAGTCTCACACCGTGAGCTCACCTTTCTTTTCTCCGTGGTGTTACTCAGATCTTCCGTCAGTCTGATTTGATGCCTGATAGGCTCTTTTATATGGTGGAAGGGAAATAATGTGGGATTGGGTTCCATCTTCAATTACTGGGTCACCGAAATCCCTGGGAGTGGTTGCTAGCAGAGGGATTCTTAAATGCTGACCCAGGAAAGGGGTCAAGGACTCAGTATCCTTAACATTTGCTCCAGGTGAGTTTAGGGAGTTTGGTGTACGACGTACGTGTTTCATAGGCAGAGCCAGGAGGTTGATTTGAGTTCTGAGACGTCAAAGGGAGTCAAAAGTATGAAGACAGCAGAACCCAGGTATAAATCAATACCTTGAGGTGGAAGAAGAGAGTAGAATCTATAAATGAAAGGAGAAACATGCCCACGAACTGAACTTTGATCAAGAATCCCTAAGTCCTATGACTAGAAGAACCTCAGAAGGAAGGTACATGATACTAGGAAAACGTCAACTAACAACAACAACAGCAACAAAAGCAAGCAAGAAGGTGGGAGCTATTATTGTGGACAAAATGGAATTGAATGTGAAAAACTCAAGCCAGGACAAAGAGACGTATTGTCTGATGAGCCAGGATGTGTTTCAGAGAGGAGCTAGTGCAGCCATTAACATACATGCAGCAAACAACATAGCAGCTGAATGCAAGGGCAAACAGTACTTGAGCTAGAAAGGGAGTTGCCAAAAATTAAATACAATTTGTGTTGCAGATATTTAATAAACCCTTTTCAGAACTGGACAGATCCAGCAGACAAAAGCTGAAGTAAGAACTTAGAGCCCGCTGTCCATCACGGTAGCCACTCACCACATGCGGCTCTGGAGCGCTTGAAATGTAGCCAGTTGAGCTGAGATGCTCTGGAGGAGTAATATGTAAGTGCCAGGTTCCCAAGACTCTCTACAAAAAAAAAAAAGTAATCTAGTTCATTAACAATTTTATATTGATCATTTACTGGAAAGATAATAATTGGGTGTATTATGCTAAATGAAATTTTAATGAAATCAATTTCACATGTTTGTTTTTACTTTTTAAATGTGAACAATGGGAAATGGAAAAGTGCCTAGGGGTGCCCGTCGTATTTCTGTTGGATGGTGCTGACTCCACAGGAAGTGGATCACCTTGGCATTGAGAGATTCTGTGAGGCCCCATGGTTTTCCACCTCCTCTTCTTGGAAGCCAAGGACTTTCTCTGCTCCACGAGCATGTGTACAACCGCTGCCCCTTACTGGGACTAGACAAGTGGGCCACTTGTGTGTTGCAAGGAGCGGAAGATGTGGATTCTGACCCACTTTGTGATGACCTCCGGGTCTCAGATTAATTTATGAGGTAACAATACATCCTATGGGCAAGGTTGTTGCGAGGCTTAAATGAGATAACATGCTGTCACATTTTATGAAAAGACAAAAGGAAAAATCAGAGAGAGATGAAGGGGGCTCACATGTTTGGTTTCTTCTCCCTGTGCCCCTTGCACCTGGAGATACCAGTGGAAACTCGAGCCAGAGCTCCCGGGGAGGTGATGCGGGAGGGGCTGTGGGAGTCTGGAGACGGTGGCGTGATGGATGGAATGTTTCTTATCCTGAGACATTCACTCTGTGACCTTCAGCTGGGCCCTAGTCAAGAGGCCTCAAGCCCCCTTGAAGTAGGAAGGCTTCTTCTCTCACTTAGACATCTTAGAAACAAGCATTGCAGCTTCATCTCCTTGCAGGGAGAATTCATGTCGGGTGATCACCATGCAGATTCATAGCAAGTTCAAGTCAGGAGGCCCTTAGTACAGTTAAGGTAACGTGCCCAGTTTTTCTGGAATTTTCTTGAATTTCACACCGAAATTTCCACATTCTGGCAAACTTTTTGGTCCTGAGCAAATCAGGATGATTGGTGTTCTGTGTGTGTGGTCCTCAAACCTGGCTTGATAGATCTGCCCTGGCTAGAAGCATTGCTATAAGACCATGGTTAAGATGGATCCCTGGGCCCACTCCTCGCTCAGCATCACCAGGCCAGAAGCCCCCAAATTAGGACCCCAGGTCCCCAGCTGGTCAGGATTGGAAACAGACCACAGACCGGAAGGCCACTGTGTTCTTTTGTTGTTGGGAAAACTGACATCTGGAGAGGGCACCTGGGGGTGGGGCATGAAGTCAACACCTTTAAAGGCCCCAGGCAGGGATGATCATGGTGTGGTGTCTCCTTCCTCCCTATACTTTCTCAGTAACAACAATATAAAATGGTCTGTAAATGAGGAATTGGAAAGTTAATATTTTGATGCTCTCCCCTGAAATCTGTTTCCATCTATATATGCATATACGCATACATGTGTGTATATACACACGTATACACATGTATACACTACATATCCATATACAACGGGCTCATGTGTCTGTATACATATAGATAACAAGTTTTGTCAGTATTTGCTCCCTTGCTGGTGCCCAGAGCCAGGACTTAGTTGAATGGTTCCACCCCAGCAGCCATATGCCCCGATGGACCCTGGTACCTCATAGCAAGAGGCAGTCCTTGTCCCTGCAGCTGTTTAGAGAATTCTGGGCTCCTCTCCCAGACCAGGACGTGGGGTTTCTGCTTGGACTTGCACAGCGTGAGGGATGCCCCCTTCCAGCCCAGCCTCAAGCAAAGGCAGAGCAGCCCCAGTCTCTCCTGCAATGCTGTGTGGGTGCTGGGCCCTAGTCAAGAGGCCTCACACCACCTTGAAGTAGGAAGGCTTCTTCTCAGACATCTTGGGTGGGGAACCCAAGTTTCGAGCTGTCTGTGGCAGCTGACCATCGCAGGATACAATTTAGGACCTTCAGTGCTCCATCCAGGGAAAAGAGAGCCATCTTAGACTGCATGCAGACCACTGAGTGTGTGTCTGGGTCCCGCTTGATCACACTCAGTCAAATGGGCCCACAGTCCCATCACCCAGCTTGGCCTTGCCAGATTTTTCTCTTCTTGGAAAGGCAGCAGCATGGAGCTGGAAACAGCTGAATGACCGGGGTCTGAAGTCTGGCTTTGTCATGTATCCACAAGCCATTTAGTCCCTCAGCGCTCTCCTGTGTGAAAGTGGATAATAGCGCCCACCCTGCAGAGTTGTTGTGAGGACGGAAGGTTATATACGTAAACGCCTAGGGCACACACTGGGAATCCATCGCTGGGAGAGTGACAGGATATCAATCATGACATAAAAGTCCTGGTGCAGAAGGGCTCAGCAGGTGTCTTGGAGACCGTCCCACTCCCCAGCCACCCAGGTCCCCAGTGGGAAGATTCTTCACCAATAAAAAGAGAATGTGTGACACAGAAAGAAATAAGCAGACAAGCAAAGACATGGAGGCAGTTGGTGTTTTCTGGCGGCGAAGCCTGCCCTAGTTTATTTTGGCAGCTGCCTCCACCGTCAGAGATGGAAGGAGAAAGGATAGAGAAATGGCAGTGAAACAAATGAATCAGCCAAGGAGAGGCGGCTGTTTGGTTCTAGCTTCCAAAGGAGAGACCAGCTGTCCTGGTGATGGAGATGTGCTGGGTCCCTGGATTCTGATCCAGTCTGTGCGGGCTTGCCCTCCACATGGAAGGATGTTTCCAGAATAACCGGGCTGGGAGCTCAGGTCGCAGTGCTGCATTCAATCATAGGATGACTCCACAGGGCTGCTGTTTCGGTAAGGATTGCTGTGTGACCTGCCATCCCGACACTTAGCGACTTATAACAGTGACTGTCATTTATTTGCTCCTGATTCTTCCATCCAGGCTGGGTGTGGCTGCTCCACAGGGGTCATCTGCAGTTAGTGTGGCTGCATCCAAATGACAGTGTGGGACCACGATGACAGATGGGCTCATGCGTGTGTCTACTTCTTTATGTCACTCTGGTGCAGAAGGCTGAAATGTTAGCGTCATTCTCGAGGAGCCCAGTCCAGGGCAGCAGGAGAGTGACTGGAATCTGCACACCTCTCCAGGCATGAGCTCTGGAACTCTCCTAGACTCCCTCACACCCTATTCTATTGAGCAAAGCAGCCACAGATCAACCCAGAAGCAAGGAGTGGAGAAATGGACCCCAGGGAGGAGTAGCAATCCATACTCCAAAGGCTGTGGATCCAGGAGAGGTGACCCAACAGGTGGTGTGGTTGTCACCATCCATCACAGCAACGCAGAACATTCTGTGGGAGTGATGTTCCAGGCTTTTGTCCTCTGGTCCTCCTGGTGCACTGGATGCTCCTGCCTTCTTCTCTGTGCACCTGAGACCCTGTTTCCTCCTCTGGGTCTTTGCTGGGGCACACTCACCGTGAACAAGGACACAAGTCCTGGAGTCAGCCAGCCCCTGGGACCAAGCTGGCCCCACCGCTCACTTCCAGCTGTGTGACCTCGGCAAGTCTCTTAGCTTCTCTGGGCCTCATTTCCTCCACAGTTGATGAGGATGTTGAGTCCTTCCCTGATCAGATGGCTGTGAAGATGAAGTAAGAGACAGCAAGTCAATGCCAGATGCAGAGTCTGCCCAGCACGGAAGGTGACTGCTAAACATCGGTCCTCACCCCGCTCCGTCCTCACCTGCCCCCACTCTCTGCCCAGTGAACACCTACTTGTTTATCTAAGGCACATCTCTGAAAAAGTTTACCCTGGACCCTGCTGCCCCCGACCCTTACCCTGAGAAGAACAAGTCATTCCCTCCTTTTATGTTCCAGATCCCTTTGTCACACTTCAGTTGCATCCAGGTTATAGTGAGAGATCTTATCTCTGGGACTGTGTCTTATTCATCCTCTGCTCCTCCACTGAGGAGTGCGCAGGGGGTGCACTGTAATTCACTTGAATGAGCAAGTTCCTGGGTTTCCCAGAACTCAGACACCCTTCATTTCTCTCAGATCCTCCTCTCTCACCCCTGATTGCCCCAGAGAAGCATGGAAGAACAGGGGTCAGGCTTTGTTCTAGTGGGGTGGCCTTTGCACCCCATGCTTCTTTCTCCCACTTTACAAGGAAAGAAACAGGCTTACAGAGGTTGGGCCGCATGTCCAGTTACACAGCCGGCTGGCTGTGGGCCTATGCTCTGCGCTGAGAGGCTAGACTGACCCGTTCACTTTAGCACTGATGGCATCCACAGTGCGGAGGATGCTGCAGCCGACATGGCCGAGAGTGCCGTGCTGGCAGACAGTCGCCACGTGGACACACCTTGTACAACTTGTCTATGAATCGATCTTATGAGACTGGGACTGATCATGCCCATCTCATGGACAGGGACACTGAAGTAGAGGGAAGGCCAGGATCTCTTTGGAGCTGACACAGAGGTTGGATTGTAGAGTTGAGATCCAGTTTCAGGAGAGTCCACCCTTCACCATCACACAGGTTATCACGGAGGGCAGCGCAAGGCTACGACTATTCGAAATTGCCCAGGCTCAGTCCTGGGATGACGATAATTCTTGAGCTGGCATCACTTGTTCCGGGACAGGCACTGAACAGAAGAGCATCTGCCCAGCCTGGGGCAGCCCCTCCAGGGCAGGGCTCCTCCTCCCAGCCTTCCCGGCTCCTGCTCTTCCTGCTGGAACTTCTGCATCACACCCCTCCTCCCCTTCGCCAGAAGGTCTCCACTGGGCAAAGCTTGGCCACCTGGGTCCCCAAGCCTCTGGTAGGTCTCTGAATTCTGAATAGAATACAGGAGCCAGAGAACTTGGGAGGGAAAACTGACATCTCTGTGTTCACTGATCTTAACTGAGATGGAGCACTTCTTTCGCAGCATGCCAATGGCAGGAACAAGTGATAAATTCCCATCACATTATGTAGTTGCAGGTACCTCGAAACACCATTTGCACAAGTCGCCACTTTGAAATTATGATGCTGATTAGATCTGTTGCTAGATCGTATTATTTAATGCTTTAATAAAGAAGCACATATATTGCTAAATTATAAATTTGAGCTTTTAATATTTGGATTCTATTTTTAATATAATTAGTACACTTTGTAATCCTATGAATTTTTATGGTGTGCACTGAAAAACAATATTCCCAGAAGGAGTCTACAGACTTCTTTAGACTTCCAAAGAGCCCCTGGCTCATGAAATATTTATGATAATAGTTAGTAATCCTTTGAGGTAGAACTCTGCTACTGTGTCCTATAATTCCCATTTTACAGAAGCCAATACGCAGGTACAAAGAGGTTAAGAAAACTGCCCAGGGACACCCAGCTAATAGGTGAAGAACAAGAATGTGAATATAAGGCTGTCTGGAATGGAGTCTGTTCTCTTGGCTGGCACATGGCAGGCAGGCCCCTTGGCCCCCTGTAGACTGCCAGACCATTCCTCTGTCTGGCACTTTGTTCACTGAAATGAAACGGTTACTCTGTGTTTTGGTAATTCCCTAAGGACCCTAAACACCTTGATGGCTATTCCTGGCTTTATTTCTCTCTACATTTCTGTACCTGATCCAGTCCTCAGCCCAAACAAGCTTCCAAATAAAACCTTTTAAATGAATGCATCTCGAATCTACAGTGCTTCATACATAGGCTGACCATATTTCCTTGAGACAAAAATGGGACATTGGGATGGCAAAAATGAGATGGGGTTATGTGCCGGCGACTAAGGGGAAGAGATGGAGGTGGGACATCTGATTAGGAACACAGCAGCCAGGTCAGCAGCAAATAAGTACTATGTGATGACCATTGACGATCACATAGTAATGACCTATGTCCAGCGGGACTTCACACAAACAGCCAGGGCCGGTGCAAGGAATTTTAGCACCTTAGGTGAAAACCAAATTTGGTGTCTGTATAAGCCCTGATCTAAATGTCCTGCCTAAAACACATGCTGCTTTAACCATCCCAGTGCCAGAAATGCCCAGTAACCCCCACAGCGCCAGAGAGAACCCCCCAGTGCCAGAGATAACCCTGCAGTGCCAGAGAGAACCCCCCAGTGCCAGAGATAAACCCCAGTGCCAGAGAGAACCCCTGTGGTACCTACGTTGGCTTGACCACATGAAAGTGTTCTGCTCCCTTTGAAGAAACAGGTATTACGTACGTGGTGGAAGGAATCCTCACAGCCGGCAGAAACAGCAATTAGTGGATGCAGTGCTGATAAAGGCCATCTTTAATGCGGGTCAAAAGCGGCAGCTGATTTTTGAGCCCCCTCAACAGGGTCCCAGAGGAACTCAACTGCCTCTTTTGCCCCATGTTAAAGACAACCCTGATTTATTGAAAACGAGACAAAATTGACATTCATATTGAAACAATGAGATCACCAGGAGATATGAAAAAACCGCCTTCTCCTGTTCAGAACGGTGCATATGGTCCGCCTATTCATGTATTATTGGTGCAAAGATGCTTTTCGTTTCTCTGGCAGGAAAGCATCAACAAAAAGAAAGGAAAAAAAAAGACCCAAATCAAACAACTCGTCCACATTTTATAATGGAATTAGTATGAAGTCATGCATTTTATAGCACTTTTGATGTTTCTGAGAACTTTTATATCCCTTCGACTTCAACCTTGAGCGTAAATTCGTCCGGACTGGAACCAGGCCCTGTGTATCACAGAGGAGGAAACGGAGGCCCCAGGCGGGAAAGCGCAGGCCCCCCACACGGCGGGAAGACCTGCAGAGGGCCAGCTGGGGCCCCAGCCCGACTGCGCTCAGCGACCTCGTCCACTGCTTGGGGACAGCAATGCCAGCTGCATGAACTTGGTAGGATGTGTGCTGCTGAGACAAGGTTCTGGTGCATTGTGAGGACATGGGGCCCTGAAGTTTTCCTGCATATGAGGAAGGCTGGTCCGGGGGCTTGGTGCTGGTGCAGGGCTAAAGCAGTTGGGATAGAGTGCTGCAGAATCAGCATGGGATTCCTGTTCCCCATCAGCCCCAGGCGGGGACCCAGGCTCTGCCTCCTCCTGACCTTGGTTTCCTGACCTGTAAGAGCAGTGTGTGTGGGTTCAGAATCCCTGCTTCTCAAGAAAGTAGGTGTGAAACCCATTTGAAAATCAAAAGTAGAGCTGCCCAGTTTAGGGGCAGGGTGGGCCCCCTCACCCTGAGCCCAAAGACACTCTTGGGTGATTGAAGACAATTAAAACAACACTGGAGAACAGAGCTAGAGTAAATAAATCCCTAGCATGTCTCCCCTGGTGTGAGGGGGGAAGGGGAGCTCATGGATTTCAGAGTCCTTAGATGGAGACCCCTCCTGAAGACAGCAGAGGTCCATCCCTATCCGAGCTTCCCCAGCCCCACTCTTGGGGTGTATGATTCTTTAGGAGGGGGGGGTCTCCCTCTGGGTCTGCCACTACCCCCTGCCCTTACCACACTGATCTGTTCCTTTCTTTCCTCTGATCGTTGACGCTCATGTGAGTAGGACATTTTTTTAATAAAAACTACTTCTTTTGTTTACATTGCTATACGCATGAAGGATATTGAATTCACACCCCAGTCTGTGTGCATTTCACACCACACCCACAACCAGGGTTCTAGTGCCTTCACCATGCTCCCTCCTCATGAGGATGAGATTTAAAGATTCAGACCCCACAACTGTCTAGAAGAGGGAGGCTCGGGAGGTTGGTTTCCCTGCTCTCTGGGGGCAGGGGCTGTGTCTAGACCATTTGTATTGAATTTCCAGTTGTTCTCACTCAGCCAATGAATGAATCATTTCCTCACTTCTGTTTTCTAGCTGTGTGACGAGGTGCAAGCTGCTCCATCTCTCTGTTCCTTAATTTCTCCCCTCTGTAAAACAGAGATCATAATTAAACTCAATCATTAAAAAAAAAAAATGGGTTGGGGCCAAAGGCAGACTCCCCAGGGTCTCTCTGAGTCCCTCTTGCAGAAGAGTCCATGAGACCTGCTCAGCAGCCTCCCATATTCCACACCGCTCAGCCCCGTTGGAGGGAGACTAAACTGTGGGAGAGCAGACAGCTAAGGCCACCCCAGGCCACAAGGGTGCGAGGAAGGGCTGACAGAACAGATCTTCCCCAAACGACTGTTCTCGTGTAAAATTGTCTTCTATTATTGCCAGAAAAGAGGCTTTTAAAAGAGGTTAAGATGCTACTTAATGAATATGGAGTGATAATGTTCCTTTGTATCAAATTAAAATTCTAAGACTGCCACATGGAGCAAGTGCCTATGAGTATCCAACATTATGTATTATTACGAGTGGACTGCTTGATTGCCCTGCAAACTTGGGGATAAAAGACACAGCTCCATGTCCTGCATTTGAATTGGCAAGCAGCACCCTCAGACTGAGAATCTGGGCAGATCAGGAGCCTGCTCACCTGCTCAGGAGGGTCCTCCTGGGGGGAGGCACAAATAGACTGCAACACAGGCTTCATGGGAGCCACAGACAAAGAGGGTGTGCGTGCCTTTGTATTCCAGTGATTCCGTTTGCAGGCTGTGTGACTCCAGGCAAGTCACCTCACCTTTCTGAACGCGTTTCTCCACTCTGTTGCTTAGTCCCAGGAAAGGACGGTAGGACTGTTGCAGGGTGAAGCAGTTATGAGGATAAACTGAGATTACAGGTGTTAAAGTGCTTCGTAAATTCTAATGGGCTCTTGAGTTCTGGGGATTGATGATCACTGAAAGGTCTCGAAGTGGATGTCTTCCCTATTTCCACCCCTCCCTCACTTCTGAAGTCTGACTGCCGTCTAATATTTAATCACCACCAATATGTATGAAGCCCTTCCTAAGGGCCAGGTATTATTTCACTCAGTTCTGCTGTGATGGTATATGCTGTTATTATGAACTCCATTTTATAGATAGAAAACAGAGGTTCAAGGAGGTCCATTAGGTGCCCAAGGCCACAGGGCTGGTGAGAGGTGAGGATTTAAACCCGAGTCTTTCTGACTGTAAAGCTTCTTAATTCTTCTGCTATATTTGCCTCTAAAATCTGCCTGACAAACTGCTTTCACACCCTGCTTGAACACCCCCAGGAACGAGGGGCTCATTACCACCCCCACCCTCACCTCAGCGCGAGCGCTCCCCCGACACACAAAGCATTGTTAAGGTGCGGTTATGCTCTGTAAAAGAGAGTGATTGGAGTAGATGCTCTCTTAAGGTCTGTTCCAGAGACATCATTTTAAAAGCATAAGCATTTACAGGCAACTCCAACCTAGCTTCAGAAGAAAGGATTAAAAATCTCCCTATGAAAATAGAACACAGCAAGGAAGGGGTGTGTGAATGGGGGCAATTAATCCTCTTTAGCAGATTGCTGTGAAAAAAAACAAAACAAAACAAAAAAAGCATTTGCTGGAGAGGAGGCATTTATCCCCTGCAGACACATGGTGCGATTTTGAAATATTTCCACAGAAGGAAAGATGACTGAGGAAATACAAATCTATTATATGTGCAGGGCAGGAGGAAAAGAAGGGGCTCCCATAAAAGGATTTCTAAACCATATCAAAGGCTGCTGAGGTCAGGGAGGGCTGTTGGAACACTACCAATTAGAGCGAAATGGAAAAGCGGCTTAAATCTCAAAATTAAAGATGAAAAGCCACAATTAACCTGTCTTCTCACCGAAAACATCACCCTGAATGCTCGGTGTAATTTAATATTTCAAAATTATGACCACCAGCATCTAAGACCCCTGTTCAACAATATAAAATGGACAATAAACATCTCGGCGGGGCTCTGCATCTCGTGGGGGAGACGGCGCAGGATGAATGCTGCTACCGGGTGACGGTGAAGTCACCGTGGCTGAGCTGGCACAGACACAGTGAGAACTCGCCGCAGGACGTGAGTCTGCAAGCCAGGGCTCTGTTTCCAAAGAGTCCATTCTCTGCTTGTGTTTGGGGACTTTAATAGGGTGGAGGGTGCTGATGTGAGTGTGGGGAGCCCCCGGCGGTGCTTGTGGGTCTACTGAGCGCTCTGCGGCTCTCTGAAGTGCCTTGTGGAGCTTTGAACTCAGCTCATCCCAGGGCCTTCACAAAGAGCCGAAGGCTGGGGCACCTGTGTTTTTTTAAGCAGCCAGTTAATTTTCATGGACAGCCAGGGCTGAGAACCCCTGCTCTAAAAGCCTGTGAGCCTCACGAAGAAGCGAAAGCAGGTGTTTAGAACCTGCGCAAGACTTGATTCCACTGGAATCCACAGGGGACCTGACTCAAGTCCCCACAGGTGATGACAGTGCACGAGGCAGCCAAAAAATCGACTGCATGGAAATTTTCCTCCTGGCAGGCAGGCACACAGGAGACAGAATCCAGCAGCCACATGGACCTCGGCTCTGATTGTCCCAAGACCGGAGTATAAAACTCGTGGCTGAGAGTCTGGGCTTCTGTGTCACCAGTGAGCACTGGTGTTGATGGCTGGCCTTCTTGAAGAAGAATGGAGCTGAAATGTCCTTCTGGAACTCTCTGTGTCCTCTGCCTGGCCCTGAACCAGCTTCCCCTCACTCTCCATGAGTCCTCGCAT